>JAAAKG020140402.1:0-34396 GCA_010014905.2 Druon quercuslanigerum
CAAAAAATATTGTGTATTTTTATACAATATATATATATATATATATATATATATATATATATATATATATATGGGACGTTCTTTGTCAAACAGAACAAAGCTCTGTCCAAAATTCCTGTGAACGAATTTAAATAATCTTGCGCTTAAAATGTTTATTACTGATCCCTCTTACGAGGCAAGTGTGGCCTTTTTAAAAATTCCAAAATAGCTGCTCAAAATTGCGGCCGAAAGACCGAAAAAAAATCGAGATTTGCAATTAAAAAGGTTGTAAAAAATAATATCGATGGATCTCCTTTTTTTGGACTTAATTTTTTTGGATAATGCCCCTATAAAAATTCAGTCATTTAGATTCATGAATTTCAACATAGCGGATCCAAGATGGCGGGCTTAAACCTCAAAATCAAACAAATTTCTTTTAAAATTATTGGATTAACGCCGAATTTGATTGCAAGGGTTAATTAGGTCACTGATCATGAGTCTCAAGTCAAATTCGCACAATTTAATAATAGTGAATCAAATATGGCGACCCACATTCTCGAAGGTTCTAGCATACTCCGACTCGAAAGAACACATTGAATTAAACCAACATTCATCTCACTCCATAGATGTAGGTATAATTCTAAACTTCATGGTTGTTTTAAATTATTATTATTATTCTTTACTTTAAGGAAACCATGAAAAAATATCGGTTGATTTCCGAAAATTTAGGTTGCCAACATGATCCTTGCGAATCTGAATGATAAGCGCCGTTAATATCCGTAAACATTATTTCGTGTAAATCTGTCAATTTTCGAGAATCTGGGTCGCCATATTTGATCCACTATTATTATATTGTGCCAATCTGACATAAGATTTATGATCAGTGGCCTAACTAACCCTAGCAAACCCAATTCGGGGTTCATCCAATAATTTGTAAAGAAATTTGTTTGAATTTGAGGTTTTAGCCGCCATCTTGGATCCGCCATGTTAGAATTTTTTACAACCTTTTTAATTGCAAATCTCGATTTTTTTCTGTCTTTCGGACGCCATTTTGAGCAGCCATTTTGGAATTTTTAAAAAGGCCACACTCGCCTCGAAATAGAAATCGGTAACAAACATTTTATTATACTTGCTTGACGAGGATACCGAAAATGTTGTTTGTTTTTACGTATTTCTAATGGCTTAGGAGATCCTTCTTAAAAGTTACAATTTCAACTTTTTTGAAGAAAATGGAGCAGATACATTGATAATGGATGAAACTAAGGAAATCATGCAACCACGATTTCCCTTCATCACCCTGCTTCTAGCCCACAACTTCTCTCGAAACCGCCAACCCCGATCCTAATGTCAAATTCCATTATCGGGCAGACATTTACCCCGTTGAGCTGTGAATATACAGTAATACTCGTTTGCCCTCTCTATCCATACTATACTCAAACTCTATGAACTGTTGTATCACTTTCGAGATTTCACACTCGATACTCTTCATAATATACCATTATTTCTACAGATTCATTGAATGTGTACTCGTTATGTAGATGGGATTTGTAGATTATACTGTGCATAAAATACAAGTTTTCTGACAAGCAAAAACTCAGTGACGGGAAATAACTAGTCCACGTTCAGTGTTTTGTATCCCAGGGCAGAAATCCTTATAATTTCGGTTGGGTGTCCCTCCGTCCGTCCATCCATCCATAATCCCTATTTTTTTAAGGAGAGGAAGTAAGTGAAATTAAGGGAAAATGAGGCTGGGAAAGTATGAGATGTAAGAAAAAATAAGAGAAGGGAATTAGGTGGAATGAGGGGAAAGAAGATGACTAGGAAGTAGGGGCAGTGAAAAAATATTATGTGGGGAAGTATAATAAAAAAGAGGAAATTAGGCCAAAGGATATTGGGTATGTGAGGGGAAATGTATTTTGTTAAAAATTCATCTTTTTTGTTAGAAAATTAATCTTCTTTATTGAAAATACATATTTTTTGTTTTAGGATTGAATTATTTGTTTGAAAAATCATCGTGATCAGCAAAATTCCGCGGGTCAAAAATATCAAATATTATAATATTATATTATAAATACCTACCAAAAATTAATTTTTTTCAACTGAGAATTTGTCGATTTCAGTTTAAAAAAAAACTATTATCTTTTTTAATTGAAGATTAAACGATCAAGATTAATCTTTTTACCAGAAATGGCAGGAAGTGAGAGGAGGAAAACTAGGGAAAGCGAGAAGAAATTAAGAGAGTGGAAGTAGGGCAAATTACGTTTTTGAAAGTAAAAAAGTTAGCGTTTGTGGGGAAAGTAGGGGAAATGCTTAGAAATGGGGATGAGGAAGAGAAGGGAACTATAAGAAGTGGGACGTGATAAGCGGGAGTGTAAGTGGGGATGATTAGGGAAAATTATATCTGTCTCTAAAATACAATCTGATTACTCTGCAACGATCTGATAGGGTTTTAGGTAGATGGGTTCCGTAGGTAACACTTAAGAATTTAAAAACGTTTCGATTCAGATCGGAACCCTTAAGAATTTAACAAGCCCGGGGTTTTTTAAGACTCTAAACTCTAAAGTTTAGAGTTTAGAGTCTTAAAAGGTTTATGTTCGATTCCTTAAATAAAAATTTTTTATAGTCCAATCTGAATTCGTACTCTTCAAGAAGCCTTGAAAGTTTAATATGCGGGCTTATTTTTCCACCCGCAAAACCTGTCAATCGGATTAAATTTGCGAAATGGATGAAGCTGAGATTTCTAATGGCTCTTTTTTATGCACAACCTTAATTGAAAAATGAAATATTTAGTAAAAGTTAACTGTGGTGTTTTAAAATTATTTTTTACACTAATATTTTATTTTTAAGATGCGTCCTAACCCACAGTACCAAAATTTTTCTGGCAGATTGGAAGAAATTCAGAAAATCGGCTTTAAATTTTAGTTTTCATCGTAACTGTATATGCTTTTTTCATAAAAACTAAGCTATTTAAAATCTTTTAAACTGTGTAATGAAAGCCTTAAAATATTATTATGGAAAAAAGTTACGGCACAAAAATAAAACCTGTTCCAACCTTTACCACATTCCTTTACTTCTGTGTCTTTTACCAGTACCTAATAATTTCTTTTCAATGCAACACAACAATTCTTACACTATAATTGTGCACTCCCTATCCCTTCTTTTGCTTTTTTTTTATTTACACTCTTTATTTTCTGACTCACAATTTAAGTTTTTTCTTGGATGGTGGATAATATCAGAGAACTTTTTCCGGATTAAGCAAAACATAGGAGTTGTGGTAAGTCGCGTTTCCGTGGAAAACCGACGAACGTTTTTTCCTCTAGTTCTCTTCATATTCATACTCGTTCTTTGTACCTGTGGCAAAAGCGCGAGAATATTCCAACAAATGGACTTTTGCGCACTTTTGTCACCTTTCTTTTCTCTCTTTTTATCTGTTCTACGTATCTCTTCGAGAATTTTATTTAGACTCAACTGTATCTACCGAATCACCTGCCCCTACCATTCCATCAACTGCCATTCCACATTTATAAATTTGTAAAAGTTTAAGCCTTAAAGCATTCTTGAAGAGTACGAATTCAGACTAGACTATAAAAAATGTTTATTTAAGAAATCGAACATAAACCTTTTAAGACTCTGTACGCTAAACTTTAGATTTTAGAGTCTTAAAAATCCCGGGCTTGTTAAATGCTTATGGGTTTCGATCTGAATCAAAACATTTTAAATTCTTATGTTATACCAACGGAACAGATCTACCTACGATCTATTTCGAAAATCCTGGCCCCTCGACAAATCATTGAATAACTCAATAAAAAAAACTCTTATAAAAATGAAAAACATATTGTTAATCCTCATTTTATTACGAATAAGTACAGCACCATTTGACCGCGATATGTCCATAACTTTTGATGCAAAATTGCAAAGAAGGTAAAAAAACGGGGTTAAAAGTACCTTTTACAACTTGGTCAACTTTCGACTGTCGTATTTCGTGAAACAATGCTTGAAGTTTTATTAAGGAGTACATTTTTCAAAAATTCGAAAATATTTATAACTTTGGTGTCGGTACTATATAAAAGCGAAGGATGCTAACTTAGCTTCTAATCAAGCTAGAGGGCTCTACTGAGGCTTACAATTTTTTTTTTAAATCACCCCTTAAAGGGGTGTCATCCACTACTGTCAAAGTCGGTTGACCCACGCTGCCCGTTCGGCCTTCCAAAATTTCTGTTTACAGACATCTGGCACACTTTATGAGGCGAAGGACCAATCAGGACATAGATACCCTGGAAACCTGCTGAGACTATTATCTACTTCTTTTGTGCCTACAGTAAAAAAAAAACAGAAAAAAATAATCTGCGATAGAGATTTATTCATTTAATTGACTGTTTTAAAAAACTTACCGTTGAATTTGTTGATTTTTTTTTAAATTGTAAGCCTTAGTAGAACCCTCCAGCTTCAATAGAAGTTGAATTAGCATCCTTCGCTTTTATTTACTGCCGACACCAAATTTATAAATATTTTCAAATTTTTTTTTAAATGTACTTCTAAATAAGACTTCAAGCTAACTACTCGATTATTTCAAAACAATTTGTGCATTTTTTCATGAAATACGACAGTCGAAAGTTGACCAAGTTGTAAAAGATACTTTTAACCCCATTTTTCACCTTCTTTGCTATTTTGCATCAAAAGTTATTGACATATCGCGGTTATATGATACTGTACTTATTCGCAATAAAATGAGGATTAACAACATGTTTTTCATTTTTATAAGCGATTTTTTTTATTGAGTTATGCTTTGTTTTGTAGAGAGGCTAGGATCTTTTAAACAGATAGTAAGAACCCTACCAGATCGTTGCAAAGTCATCAGATTGTATTTTAGATACAGATAGAATTTGCTCTTTGGACCGCGTGATAGCGTGGTGGTCATACGGTGGACGACCATGGTATAATGGTCGTGCGGTGACAGATGGTATTGTGATTGTTGCGCGATGGCTAGTGGTATTCGTGGCCGTGCGGTGGTCGAAGTTGGTGTTGCGATCGCGCGGTACCCTGATGTTGAATGGATTTGCGACAATGGGTAACATTAAGTGCCGAGGTAGGAAAACTTGTTGGACCATTCCGTTAACTTTACGTTCCATAGTTTTCGATTCGAACAATTTTGTTCATTATACATGTCAAGTTCAATGTTGAATAAGATATTTCAATAATAATTTATTTTGACAGCAGGACCTAGAACTCTCTGTAGAATGTTGAATGAAATAATAACGTTGGCTTTTAATTTCATTTCAAGAAGAATGACTTTAAATTTTGATTCACAGGGGGTACCGAAATGTTTCGGAATTTAGTTTGGATTAACACTCCCCCCAGTAATATTCAATTATCGAACTTGTATTTGTATTTTTATTTATTTTTAAAAAGTTCTTAGGATATATTCCACGATGTAAATAAAGAATAGGTATTTAACGAAAGTAAAGAAATAAACTATAATATACGTAATCTAAGGATTTAAGTATTATCAATGTATAATTTAGAGGGTAGGATTTAAAGTGTTAAATATGTAACCAAAAAGTAGTTTTTTAAAGAAATTTTTGATAAAAGTAATTTTTTCAGGAATTTTCAAGACAAACGGCTCTAAAGAAATCCACCGTGATTCCAGAATCTTCTAGCTCTCGGTTATGTTAGGCGATATCGCTCTGGATTTGTAAGCGGAAAGTCCTGGATCGATTCCTGCAGTCGGAATTTTTCACTAATTTTTAGTTTTAATCAAATTTTAGACTAGAAGGTCCCACTAAAGTACTGGATATAAGACAAATAAGTACTTTAGTTTCACCTTTTCTCTAAAATGTTTAAAAGTCCATATAATGGAAAAAGTATTAGTAACGCTGAGTAAAGTTCCATTTAATTTTTTTTACAAATGCCTAAATAATATTTGGGATAAAAGTAGTACAAGAGTTCCATTCTATTTTCATGAAATTTTTACAAGTGCTGAAGGGGTTTGTATAAAAAAAACTACAACCGGAATGAGACTAAAATGAAAAACTATGCCCTGCTCCACCAGTGTTTTTTAAAGAAAAAAATACTAGAAGAGTTCCACGCAACTTTTTTTGAGTAGAATTTGTTTCAGTACAAAAAGTACGTAAATTGCCTTATATAATATTCTTTTAGTAAATTCCTAAAAGATATTCCAAACAAAAATACCAGCGAAGATCCACATTATTTTTTAAAATTTAAGAAATTTAAATTAGATTAAAATCCAAATTGAAAATCTTATTTAACGTCCAATCATCAAATTGATGAAAAGTCCTGTAAAAAACAAGAATCCAATGATCAAATTTGGACCCCAACGTACAAACAAAAAATGCTCCAATTGTAATCTAAAAAAAAAATTTTTTTAATTTTTTAGGAATTGTATATTTTTGCCTTAAAAGCGTCCTTTCGAAACAGGATATATTTTCAACTTCTTTGTTACTTAACTTCTATTTCAGCAGTACTTTTTTTTGATATAAGTCCCTTCACCACTTTTTAAAAATTGGAAAAAGATGACATTGTACTTTTCTAGTACTTTTATTTCATAAATCATCTAGGAATACTAAAATTTAAAGAAAAATATGTATAAGTAGGAATTTCTTTTACACTTTTTCATGAAAAATTCCTAGCCGAAATAAAAATTTCAAAAAAGATTAATCTTGATCGTTTAATCCTCAATTAAAAAAGATAATATTTTTTACAAAACTGGAATCGACAAATTTTCAGTTGAAAAAATTAATTTTAGGCAGGAAAAAGACATATTTTCAACCCGCTGAATTTTGCTGATCACGATGACTTTTCTACCAAAAAATTCAATCCTAAACCAAAAAAAAAATATACTTTCAACAAACAAGATTAATTTTCTAACAGAAAAGATGAATATTTAACAAAATACATTAATTGTCTAATTAACAGTTGAATTTTCAACTGATAAAGAATAGAAAGAAAATCAATTTTAAACTAAAAAAACACGCAATAGTTTATATTTCAACCAAAAAGTTAAAGTAAAAAAAACGAATTTAAAACATAATAATTGTAAACTCAAGTAAAATAGATTAATTTACAACCAAAAATTTGTATACACGGAGAAAAATGGAAGGACACTTTTACCATCTAGATGTGCAGATAGCCCATATTAGAGGGTACCGTTAGGACAGACCTTTAAGATGGATACAGCGACCATATGGATGGATAGCTCGACCATATGTACGGCTCGTTCGACCATATTTATGGATCGCTCGACCATATGTATGGATCGTTCGACCATATGTATGGATCGGCCGACCATATAGAAGGAGTGACTGGCTCTCTAAATTTAGACCATCTAACTTTGACTATCTATTTTTCTCCGCGTATTCAAGCGGAAAGGATGAATTTTCAATCGAGAAGATGAATTTTCTACCAAAGAATATGAATTTTTGTGAAAATACATGCATTTTCCACCAAGTAATTAAATGCTGTACTAAGTTGTTTAATTTTTAAGCCAAAAACTCTCTACAAAGCAGTTCAATTTTTTCCCGAAAATATTAATTTTCATCTGAAGTAAAAAATGATATTTTTAAAAATAATTTTACTTTGAACCGACTAGTTGATTTTGAAAATATTGAAAGCTTAACAAAAAATCAAATAGTTAATTTTTCAACAAAAAAAGATAAATTTAATCAAAAAAACTGAATTTTTAACAAAATATATAAATTGTCAGCCTGAAATAAAATAAATACGTTTTTTCATTTAAAAAAAAAAATTGTTACGAAAAAAAACAACATATTTTCCAGAAAATAGTTCAATTTTTAACTAAATAGTAAAATTTTAAATCAAAAATACCAATTGTAGTTTTTGACACCCTTCCCCTTCCCCTCAAATTAATAACGTCGTTTATAGGCTACTTCTTACCAGAATGAATAGCCAAGATAGAAGCTTGTCTAGTCTACTAAAACGGTAATTAAGTGATTCAAGCCAGCCCCTCCAATAATTTCCCTCACCTACTTTCTTTAAACTTCTTTTTAATAATTTACCCTACTGCCCCCCCCCTTTACCCTCACTTTTCTTTCTTTTCCACCCTAATCATCCCTACTTACACTCCCCCATATCACTTCTCACTTCTCATAGTTCCCTTTCCTTCCTCACCCCCATTTCTAAGCATTTCTCCTACTTTCCCCACAAACGCTCACCTTTTTACTTTGAAAAACGTAATTTTCCCTACTTCTACTCCCTTGATTTCCCCTCGCTTTTCCTAGTTTTCCTCTTCTCAATTTCCGTCATTTATTGTACATAATCCATGCCCCCTCTTCTCATTTCCTCTTATTTCCTCTGCTTCATCTCGCATCATTTCCCCTTCCTTCACCTACTTCCACATTCATCATTTCCACTTACTTCACCTACTTTCTCTTCCCTTATTTCCTTTCAGTTTTCCAGATTATCCGCCCCTCATGTTTCTTTATTTCCGCTACTTCCACTCACCTCACTTCCCCTTATTTTCCCTGCTTACCCTCCCCTAATTTTCGCTTACTTCACCTGCCCTCATTCCCACTTAAATCCCCAATATCCTTTGGCCTGATTTCCCCTTTATTATTATACTACCCAACCTATCATTTTTTCACTTTCCCTACTTCCAGTCCCCTTCTTTCCCCTCATTCCCCCTCATTCCCTTCCCTTATTTTCCCTTACATCTCATACTTCGCCAGCCTTATTTTCCCTCAATTTCCCTCGCTTCCTCTCCTTAAAAAAATAGGGATTATGGATAGATGGACGGACGGAAGGACACCTAACCGAAATTATAAGGATTTCTGCCTGGGGATACAAAACACTATACGTTGAGACGGTCCGTCATATTCTCATAATTCAAATTAAATCGCAAAGTAACGGGTGAATATTTATATTAATACGTCTCTGAATCATAAGTGGACTAGCAGGTGAAACGAAGGGGTGATTCACTAAATCCTTCGATCATACGATCGATTGTGCGCGCTATCGGCGAGTAAGTGGGAATAGCGCGGGACCAATGCACTCTATAAATATTGGTACTGGGACTGGTACCAATCCACTTCTTTCAAAAGTCTTAACGTTGTGAGACGCGTTTGGCTCCTCATATGACCAACTGCATATACCAACATCTTACTAAGATTTTGAAAGGAAAGCGACTAAATTAAAATTCTCCTTCAAATATTAAATAACTTGCCCTAATCCATTATTTTTGAATTAGGATAATGAATGTGAGTTTGTGGGTATTTATAAACAATAAATTACTGAAAGGTGTCACAATATATGTGTCACAACCCTGCACCTTATTTTACTACAAGGACCTTGTTGTGCATGATTACCTAAGGGAGTTCTATTAAAAAAGTTTATTGGAAGAAATAAAAATGTGTGTAATGTGTGTCACTACTCTGCACCTTATTTTACTATAAGGACCTAGGCGTGCATGTAAAAAACTTCAGGGGCTAACAGTAAAAAAACCAAAAGAGAATCAAAAGTTCATTATGCTAAATCTGTGCAAAGCTAAAATTGTGGATCCTCGTACAACCCTGCACCTTGTTTCACTATAAGGACCTTGTTGTGCGATAAAACGCAAAGGCGAAAACAAAATCGTGTGCACTAAGCTTATATAGATCTGATGAGCGAGATCGATATCATTGCATCCAATCCATCATTAAAATACGCAATCATCTCTCCCTTGATTAGAATCCACAACCTGTCACTTTGGTCATCAAGTAATAACTAATAATTCAGTGAGAATTTTTTTATAGCAAGAATTAATCTTATTTCGCTCAGGTTTATTTAATCGTCCAGTATCGTTTTAAAATGGTTTGGGCTATTGTTAGTGTCTTAGCAGTAGTGGAATCAACTGATATTGTTGATTTTAATTCACTGAACAGAACAAAGCAAATGCATACAGAACGAATCTCTCAATGAAGGTAAATGTCACTGAGAAATGTTTGAAATGCTACATCACTATCACTAAAAATTAGTATAATTTTTAGTCAATGCTCACCATGGTAAAATAATCCAAATGCACTAAGAACTAAACTTCAAATATCGATTAACACAAAATTTATCCCGGGTTTTGATAGAACGATAACGTCACAACCTGGACTAGTTACTTCCCATCACTCAGGTTTTGCTTGTCAGAAAACTTGTATTTTATGCACAGTATAATCTACAAATCCCATCTATAGAACGAGTAAACATTCAATGAATCTGTAGAAATAATGGTATATTATGAAGAGTATCGGGTGTGAAATCTCGAAAGTGATACAACTGTTCATAGAGTTCGAGTATAGTATGGATAGAGAGAGCAAACGAGTAGTACTGTATATTTACAGCTCAACGGGGTACGTGTCTGCCCGATAATGGAATTTGACATTAGGATCGGGGTTGGCGGTTTCGAGAGAAGTTGTAGGCTAGAAGCAGAGTGATGAAGTGAAATCGTGGTTGCATGATTTCGTTAGTTTCACCCTTCATCAATGTATCTGCTCCTCCGCAGACAACCGTACTGATGCGATATTTCGTGGCATAAAAGTTTCTATGATATTGTATTATACGTTAGTCCGGATCGGGGCGAGATATCGTATCAGGGTTGTAAAGTAATTTTATTGCGGTGAAACCTACGCAAAATTATTTATTAGAGCTTGAGAGCTTTTATCTTCATTACTTTTTTAGTTCTGAGGGGTTCCATAAAGCCTAGGGTGATGACGCACAATGGGGCAAGAAAGTTTCTTGGGATAAATCAATCTTCAGTTGAATCTGCTGATCCGATTTAAAATTTTCTTAAATTGAAGTAACTGAAATTCTAGGATTTTACAATAAGGCATGTTCTGGAAAAATTGTTCTAGAATTTTTTATTTAATGTTTATTAAATTTTATTCAATTTTATTCATTGATTTTATTTCAAATTTGATTATTTTATTAAATTCAAAATTTCAAAGAATTAATTTATGAGAAAAAATAGTTTAATTTTCTTATTGGGTTCTATTAATTCAGTTCAAGTTTAGACAAAGAAAAATTTAATTTTCGGACTACAGTTTTGTTTTTAAAAATGTCCATTTAATTGCAAATAGTCATTATCAAGGCATAAGTTCATTAAAAATGAATTCTAGCAGCATAACTCGTTTAAGGAAATTTCTACTAAGCACTCAAAACATAGGAAAAAGGGTATATTTTCTACCAAAAAGGAAATTTTCAACCAAAAAAGACCAATTTTGAACCGAATATTTGAAGTTTTAATATTATTAGACGATTCTTATACAGTACAGTTAAATTGTTACAAAGAAAGAAGGCTAGTTAATAAAAAAGATGATTTTTTAACCTGAAAGAAAGGAAATTTAAATAAAGGAGTTGGACCTCCCCCTCCCAAGAGGCTAACAGGACAGTTACATTCTCAACCAAATAATCAGTTTAACAAAAACAATTGCATTTTCAACTACCTAGTTAAAGTTTTTAGTATAAACGATACTAGAAACAGGATCTTTAAATTCGCAATTTAAAAATTGAATTTTGCACCAACAAGATTACTTTTGTACCAAAATTTAAATTTTCAACATCATATATGAATTTTTAAACAAATTGTTGAATTTTGAAGTTAAGAACAGTATTTACCTATAAAGCAGTTACATTTTGAACCCAGAAGTATGTTTTTTTATCACAATAATATTTTTGTTTGAAATCTTAAACAGTTGAATTTAACCAAAAAACACAAATTTTCGCCAAAATAGCTGATTTTTTAACCACAGAGAAATTCCAAACGAATTGCAAAAAAAACTTGAAAATCTCTTCAAAACTATGAAATTCTAAGAAATTTCTCACTTATTGTGAAAAAATTCTTTAAAATTGAATAATATATTATAAAATCTGTGAAATTCTATGAAATATGATATTTTCCGGAAATCCTGAAAAATTGGTTAAAATACCATGAGAACTTTTAAAATTGCCTGAAATCAATAAAATCTTCAGAAAACTTTTGAAATCCCTTGAAACTTTTTAAAACTCTTGAAAATTCATTGGGATTTGGAAAAATACCCTAAAATCTTAAAATACTTGAATGTCCCTTCAAATTGTTCAAGCCTTAAAAAAAATTTTTTAGTTTTTTAAAATACTGTAAAATGTTTCAAGGTAGTTTATTAAAACTCAGAAATAGGTATAATTCAGAAATATGAGTAAACATCATTCGCGGATACATTTGGACGTTTCAAAAAATAACATTCCTTCTTCCCCATTTATTTATCGTTTTTCGATATAATTTTTTTACATTTTTCTGCTTAAATTATAATTTTTTCCGGTCACATGCTATATTTTACATTTCTATTATTTTCTGAAAGTGCAAACGTTTTGTACTTTCTGTAAAATTTACACTTTCCGTGCAGAATATTTTAAAGAAAAAATATTTGCTCATTGTGTTGAATAAATATGCAAATAAATTAATATTTAATACTGATAAAATGAAAGGATAGTAGAATGTTCTCGAGTTTTCGATTATCTTACAAAATTATCATAACATCGTTTAGTCTTTCAAGCCACACCGCTTCCGAAGCAAATATTGGAAAAGTGAGCACTCCCTTTTCAGAGGAAACTCTAAGATTCACTCAGGATAGGAAATATAAATATAGTAAAATTTAATAACAGTTTGGAGTACATTAAAGTGTATAACTTGTTTGTTTGATATTTCATTGGAAATGGCTATTCCGTCCCAGTTTTACAATTCCAGAAGATAATTATAAAAAATAAGTGATTCAACAATTGAAATTACTCACAAATAAAATAAATGGTTATAAAAAGTATCTCATTCTGTAAAATTTAATATGTATCTCTTTATATCATATTTCGGTTTCGATCTAAAATTTGAAAGCAATTTTTGCGACTTCTTTGTTGGAAATTTTTCGTTCGTCTTTTAATTAAAGAAGAATACATTTTTTATAGACCACTGCACTATACAGTCAAGTGCATCCTCCAATCCCCAATTCTACAATTTATTTAGAAAGTAATTTCGTGTTGACAAGATTGAACAGACTGGTAATTGACCAATTCTATCAAGGCATTCTATCTCGAAGTATTCTCGAACACAATTGGCCAATTACCTGTCTGTGACATCCACGAAACGGTTACGCTGCTCTCGACAGGACTGCACAGAAAAGATCAGTAATTGACAAATAAATCTCAAAATTTCATTTACTTTCCTTTAAAAATAATTAATAATAAAGCTAAATTTACAATAAAAATCTGCGTTTAGCGGACCCAAGAGGAAGATAAAATGTAAATTTATTTAAAAAAATGAAAATAGGAGAATAATACGGCAATAAATATAATTTTTAAATAAAATTAATTTATTGGCACCATATTGCATTTATAGTCAAAAAAATTCCCAAGAAATATTTGAATTATTACCATATAAAGAAAATTATTATGGAAAATATAATTGCGCTTGGAACCATATAGTTGAACTTTCAAGCAACAACGAGGAGTTTTCAATCAAATAGATGAATTTTTAACCAAATACTTGAATTTACAAGCTACCAACATGAATTATTTTTAACTGAATGGACGAATTTTCAAAAGAAAATATTAAGGATGAAACAAAAATCAACAGGTTCCATTTTCAAGCAAAAAAGACGAATTTTTAAAAAGACAGTGGAATTTTCAACCAGAAAAATGTAATTTTTATTTAAATAGTTAAATTTGACGGGAAATAATTATGAGCTAAACAGCTGCATTAACAATCATTTACAATTAAATAGTCGACCTTTCAACGAAAAAAATTATTTTTGACCAAGGACTTGAACTTTCCATAAAAAATATTAATTCTCACAAAAATGTAATAGTTCATATTTCAACATTAAAAAAGATTTTATTGTTTTAACAAAAAACGGTCAAGTTTAACCGTAAAAAAATTCTTAATCGAAAAATTTAATAGTCGATACTTCATCCAAAAATATATTCATTTTAAATAAAAGATAGTTGGAATCAACCAAAAAATGAATTTTCAACCAAGAAAAATATTTCAATTTAGAAAGGAAAAAATGCCAAATAAATTTGTTAATTTTCACGTTCTCTAATAAAATAATTTTTTTACAAAGTAATTAAACTTTCAACTCAGTAGTTAAATGTTCAATAAGGGAGAATAATGTTCTCTCAAAAAAGACGAATTTACAAAAAAACCATAAACTTTCCATCAAGTAGTTGAATTTCCATCGAAAACGATAAGCTCTTAACCAAAAATAGAATAGTAAAATATGAGTTAAAAACAATTAATTTTCTTACGAAAAAAGCGAATTTTAGATTTTTAAAAATTCAATTCTTAATCAGTAAAGCGAATCATTAACTTAATGTAACTTTTAACCAAGTAATTAAATTTTCAACTAGAAACGATAAATTTTCAGCTAAGAATGGAGTATTTAGATTGCTAATTAACCCTTTGCGGCATGGTGGGAATACCGTATTCTCACCTTTTCTCATATCATTTTTAGCGATTTCAGAGTAGTTTTTATTGGATTTTACAGAGTTTTTTTTTTAATTTCATGCTCACAGGATGATAGAAAATTGAAATTTATGTGCGTAGGGTCTAAAATTTTTTAATACTTTGTTAATACTTATAAACAAAGATGAAAAAAAGCCTTTTTTGTTTAAAAAATTCAGTATTGAAAAAACTTTCCATTATATCCTAATGAAAATGGGTACATAAGGGTTTTTGGGGTCGGTGACTACGAATCTGGACTCAGATTTTGAAAATTCAAAATGGCGGATTTAATATGACTGCCGAAATTGGGAATATTTTTTTATTTTATCTGAAAATTGGTATACAGGGGTTTTTGGGGTCAGTGATCGCGAATATGAACTCAGATTTTGAAAATTAAAAATGGCGGATCCCAGATGTGGCCCGAAACTTGGAATATTTTGGGATTTTCTTCTGAAAATTGGTATACAGAGTTTTTGGAGATCGCTGATCACGAATCTGAAATCAGTATTTGAAAATCAAAAATAACGGATCCAATATGGATCCAATTTTGAAAAAAAAAATTTGTGTCTCCTAAAAATTAGTGTACAGTGATTTTTGGAGTCACTGGTCACGAATCTGAATTTAGATTTGATATATTTAGAAAATTGGTACTAATATGGCAACCTTTAACATCAAATAACCAATTTCATCGTTGCATAACTATTTTATAATTTTTTTGCTTTTTTTTTGTTTCATAATTTTTTAAAAATTTGTTTACATTGCTAATTTCGTAATTATTTTTCGATTTGTGTGTATTTTTTATGAATGATACTTCGAGGAGCACCAATTGGGTACACCAATTTTCAAAAAAAAATTCCATATTTTGGACGCCATATTGGATCCGCCACTTTGGATTTTCAAAATCAAAGTTCGTATTCGTGATTAGCGACCCCAAAAAACCCATGTATACTGATTCTAAAAAAAATCCAAAAATATTCCAAATTTAGGTCGCCATATTGGATCCACCATTTTGAATTTTCTAAATATGAGTCTAGATTCGTGATCAGTTATCCCAAAAACCCCGCACACCAATTTTCAGAAAAAATCCAAAAATATGCCAAATGTTAGCAGCCATATTGGATACGCCATTTTGAATTTTCAAAATCTGAGTTCAGATTCGTAATCAGCAACCCAAAAAACCCTTATGTACCAATTTTCATGAAAACTCGTTTCCCTGAAAAATGTATGCCGGAAAGGGTTAAGAAAATTTAGTTCTTAAACCAATAAGATGAATTGCATACAAATCAATTCAACTTTTCATCAAATAGTTGAATATTCAACTTAAAACAATCAGTTTTTACACACAAAAAATGGATTAGTTAAATTGTGAGTTAAGAAATTAATTCTTAAAAGACGTATTTTTAACAAAAAAGTTCAATCCTTAACTAAATAGTAGAATTTTTCACGAAAAGAGTTAAATTCTGAATCAAAAATGTAAGTGTAGACTTTTAAATTAAAAAGAATTAATTTATGATAAAAAATAGTTGAATTTTCTTATTGGATTCTATTAATTCAGTTTAAATTTAGGCAAAAATGAGGAAAAGGTGAACTTTTTTGAAAAGAGGGGAAAAAGAATTTTTCTTTCAACAAGGGGAAAAGAGGGTAATAGGGGAAAGAGTGTGAAGTTCGTGTTTAGATGCATTAGTTGTCAAATAAAATCACTAAATTTTATTTTTTTCAAGAATTTAAAAAAGTTGTTAGTCACATTCATATTTTCCATATGTGATGCATATAATGCTTTTCCTATATTCTACGCTAAGGTCAAACTACTATCGGCGAAAAAATGATAGGCATCCGCCTTTGAACCTTTGTCAAAACAAAGTCTAGCGTAATAAAAAAAATAGTCATATGAAAGCATATTTTCGGATACATTTAAGAACAGTCAAGTTTAGAGAACTATTTCTTATAGAAGGGGCAATGGAAAAAATTAAGACAAAATTTATGAGTACGAGGAAAACTGAAAAAATTGTTGCTTAAAAGTACTTCAGTTCTAATAAAGATATTAAAGCGATTCAAACTGCAAACTGTAACGAATAGGCTCTGTAATTATTCTTAATAACTCAGAAGGATATAATAGTCTTATACTTTTGTGAAAATCGCGATATTTTTAGACATTTTTCTTGTTGAAAAACAAGTGCCAGAAAGCAGCTCGCACCTTTTTTTTGTTACTGCCGACCGCTCGCGCCTTTCTGCGACCCGTGGTTCTGAATTCTTGAGTGACACCTCGCACGTGCACCGCAGCAAAAAAAAGGTTTGGGCAGCTTTCTGTCAGTTGTTTTCCAACAAACAAAAAAATGTCTAAAAATATCGCGATTTTAACAAAAAATAAGACTATGACATCTTTCCGGATGATTGAAAATAATTACAGAGCCTATCCGTTACAGTCTGCAGTTTGAATCGCTTTAATATCTTTATTAGAACTGAAGATAATATAGTTGTACATTTTTGTACTTTTAAGCAACATTTTTTATTATTTCTCAAATTTCTCAACTGCAATTTGTTCACAAAAGTTTTCTTTATGCTGATGAATTTTTTTAAATTTTCACATATGTCCCTTGTATAAGAAATAATGCTCTAAACTTGACACTTCTTAAATGTAGCCGAAAATCCTTACTTTTGTTTACATTTTTCAGTTTTATAAATTATGCAAAAGTATAGGGTACTCTTCTAAGGGAAATCCACTCAATGTCAAAGTTTTCATAAATCAACACAATAGATTTCCATACTTAATTGTTAAATGAACACCTAATAGCAAACTTGTAATAAAATTAATTAATAATCAGCGGATTAAATTGGAACACAACTTAAATTGAATTTTCAATTAAAATCATGTCTGAGGTAGAGGATTGATAAGACCACTATTGAAGCCTGAAATTGTGTCTTGTGTTGTTGATTAATCAAATTAGAAGTAATGTAGAAGATTAGTGCGGAATTCATCATATCTAATAGCAGCTGTGAGACACTAATTTCGAAATATTTAGAAGCATTGTTTTAAGTCAGGAACTTCAATAGTAAAGTTTACAATGTTTTCCGCGTTCCTATCCAAGACTTACTGCAAGTTTCCAACTTCCTTTTCAAGTTCCTAACTCCAGTTTAAGCTCACCACAATGATTTACATATTGTTAAAGGTTTGAATGGCGCTGGTAACTGAAACATGGTGTTTGACGAATATACGATTGTCGCATCCGCAGTTTAACCCTTTTTGTAATAATAATTAACAATATAATTGTAAACAATTATATAGCCAATATTAATTTCTGATTGAGATTAAAAATATTTATCTCTCATAGAACTGAACTAAATGCATTAACTCGGATTTGTTGATGCACCAGTGAAGTGAAACCTAATTGTGTTGTGGTTTTGTTGGAAATTAATATTGCAGGAGGAATTAATAATATGAGAGAGAATATGATTAGTATCGTATGATTATAATTAATGGATTCATTTCGTATATTGTTAGATATAATCTTTGGTGCTGATTCGTGAATGAGAGGAAGAATATTTTAGATATCAGTAGACAGGTGCAATAATACTGATAACGTAAAACGATAAAAGGATATTCCATTTAAGAAATACAGTTATACTGGAAATCCCATTTAAGTGCGGTGTCGGGCATTGTCCTGAATCTCCTTCACTTTGATCAAACACAGCATTCCCTTGCTCCTCATTCCTATTAAATTTGGCCGCATGACGCAACCTGATGCAACTAATGCGCTGAGTGCGATCCTCAGGCTGTTTCTCACTCTTGACTGAGAATTGCCTTTCTTTCAGACCCGAGTAGTCGATCATGGAACCGCCGAGGCTGACATTCTAGAAACGACTTAAATGGGAGATTCTTGAATGGGATTCCCAGTATATTATAAACAATTTATCAAATGGGTTTTTTAAATTTTGTAACATGTGTGTGAGAAGCGGAAGGGGGGGGGGGGTAATCCATAATTTGATGTCAAACATGGAAAATGAAAAGTTAAATAACATTTTTATTAAATGCTTGAAAAAATAAAAAATAGTGAATGTAAATTGTGCATGTAAAGCATCTAAATAATACAGACTTCACCATTCTTCCATTATTCCTCTTTTTAAAGTATTGCTTCTTTCCCCGTTTGTAAGAAACTTAATTTTATTATGTTCTTTTTGCTCAAGTGCCAACTGAATTAATAGCACCCAAAAAGAAAAGCCAAAAATTGTTCGTTTAAAGTTTTTGTCAAAAATTCTACTTTTCGCTGAGGATATAAAGTTTTATTGTTAATAAGTTTTTGCAGTTGAAAAATAATTTTCTTCTGTGAAAAATTAACTGCTTTATTTTTGCCCTAAAATTTATCGTTTTTATTTGAAAATTCAACTTGTTAAGTTTTTAATTGAGAATTCATCTGTCTTGGTTGGAAATTAAGTTACATTGTTAACGAAAATATTTTCTTTAAAATTAGATTTTTGATTAAAAAATTATTTTAATAGCCAAAAACTAAATGGTTTCATTATTAGTTGAAAATCGATCGTTTTTAGTTGAAAAATTTGAAATTGGTCTTTTTCAGAAAAAATTAATCTTAAGGATTGAATTTAACTTTGTCCTTATATTTTAATCTACCTTGTTAAACAAATCATTTTATTATTTAAAATTTATATCTTCTGTTAAAAATTCAAATACTTAGTTGCAAATTCGCTTTTGTGGTTGAAACTCAAAATTTTGAACAGAAAATACAATTATTTCATTTTTAGTTCAAAGCTTATGGGTTTTAGCTCAACAATAAATTTTTTTGATAGCAATGCAAGAGTTTTTTGAAATTTCTTCTCTTTGCGTGAAAAATTTTATCATATGAATTGAAAGTGCGACTTTTTAATTGCGCACTGATTTTTGGTTTAAGAGTCATATTTATTCATATTTATTCTGGTGTTTAAAATTTATATTTGTAATTTTAAAATTCCACTTTCTTTTCGCATTTGTATTTTTGGCTTGAAAATTCCACTGACTTATTCAAAGTTCATCTTTTTGGGCTAGAGTTTTATCATTTTGGCAGAACATTTAACTTCTTAGTAGAAAAATGAATTTTTGGTTGGAAATTAATATTTTTGTGTCAAATAATCATCTTTGTTGCAGCGAAATCGCGTTGAAGATTTAAAAATTTAACAAACAGGTTACATTTGTTCTCTCTTAGCAGAAAAATCTTCTATTGTTAAAAATGCAGTTCTTTCGTTGAGATTTCTTTTTTTTAACTCATGAGATTTTATAGAAACTTTGATCTTTTTAATTAAGGTGGAACTTATAGTTTTAAAAGAATCTGATTTGGTTGAGGATTGAACTATATTCTTGAAATTTCGGCTTTCTTGATTGAATTCCACTATAATTTTGTAAAATTAAAATCGTATTCGATTAAAGTATCCTCTTTTTGCATTTAGAATTATTTGAAGGTATTTGTTATCAATAATTATGGAAAAAATGACTAACGTGTGTAGAAATTAATTTTTTTTTCGAAAATCTAAAATTAGTGAGTTTTCCCGCCATAAAATGTACTCAAAAATGATTATTTTTAGAATTTTCTAGCTCGTTGAAGAAACTGATATTTAAAAAAACATATAAATTAATAAAAAAAGTGCAGTCAGCGAGAATCGAACACGGAACTTTTTGTCTATGAAGCCGGAAGCGCTGCTTCCTGATCTACCGTCTGATGGGAATTATTTTTCTCAAAACTCTGTGTGCCATGTGGCAAATATTTCAAAGTAGAGTTTCTCGAAAACAGCGAAAGATCGCTTATTACTGCTTCGACAAATTAGTACTCAGATAATGAGCTTTCAATAAAAAAATTACGACCGAAACTAAAATTTACAATTGGCAGTCTCCCCTTGTAAGTACAGAATTTTTATATTAAACCTTTTTTATTTTTCTTTTAGAGGCCACCCTATGAAATCTATATTGAGAATTTGACTGATGAAAAGAGACTTAACGCATGTGAATCATGTGATATTAAATTTGCAAACTAATATATACAACAATTGGTAAATTTGATTAATCATAGCTCTCCATACCTATAAAATTTTTCGACGCCTGTCACGTATTCCATTGAAATAAAATTTAATCGTCTCATTTTTTCTCGGAATCCCATTTCAACGCGGTATTTTTCAAAGGTCTTGAAAATTCCTTGAGAAACTCTTGCATCTTAGAAGTTGTGCATAATGACGCCCGAAAGCGACAACCGGCGAAGCGGTACAGTAAGGATCGTTGCAATCGTGAGGGATGAGGGAGTGGGAGAGTGGGCGAGCCTGCGATGAGCCTGAGGAGAGCTAGGCTATGCAATAAGTTGAGCTTCACAGCGAGGTCGTAGAGAAGTAAGATAATAAAATTAAAACGATCGATCTTAGCTCCCGGCAAAGTTCTCCTTTACCTGAAGCAGCTAGAGTATCCAGAGTGTGAAACTAGGATGAGCCACTACTATCGCTTCATAGCACTTTACTCGCAAGACGACACACGTAACCTAAAGCACTATTCTGTATATGCCTCATGATAACTACAGTTCACTGATCATGAAACGTGCTTTCAAACTGAAAGGGAAGTGTTACGACCCGGCATTTTAACGATTTCATATTTATTCTGAAAAATTATCTTATCTTGTCCATTGAGAAGAAAATACTATTTCTCCCCTACACCTCCAGATTCCCCTACCCTGATATTACCCTATCCTCGCTCTCTCTACTAACACTCCCATTCCCTACTTCTCCTTCCTAATTTCCCCATCCCGCATTAACCCGCACTAATAGTGGTTCCCCTTCTCTCATTTCCCCTAAATCCCCTTCGATCATTACTTCTCACTTCTACTGGTTCCCCTTCTCTTATTTTTCCTCATTTACCGTACTTCTCCTCCCCTGATTTCCCATCACTTCCTCTACTTTTCCACCCTTTACCTAGTCCCCACTTATTTACCATCACTTTCCCCATTTCCACTCCCATATTTCTCCTCCTTTCTTTTCAGACTTCATACTTCCCCTGCTTGCCATCCGGCCAGATGGAGAAAATGTATGAAAACTAAATACATTTTTAGGTTTTCATAAGACTCAGAACTAGAGATTTTTTTGGATTTTTGTTCAATAATTTAAAGTATTTTTTTTTTATTTCGGGGTTTTCATGATATTCAGTACATGAAAGATTTCTGATCATACATCTAAGATCAGAAATAAAAATTTTTTTTCTGATTACAAGTGTTAGATCAAAATTACCTTTTTCTTACTTTTTTATCAAAATGGCCAAAATGCTTGGAAATTTAGGTAAATTAGCAGATTTTGTTAATTTGCTAACAATTTTAAGTTGACAAATGTAAAATTTGTAATTTTGATATAAACGTTTTGATCAGAAACCCGGAAAATCTCCTAGTTTTTTTCTGGTTAAAATCTGAAAATTTATTGAGTTTTCCGCTAATCTGGGCTATTGAAAAAAAAATGTTGGAATTTGTTCCAATTTGTTCCAATTCCAATTTGATCATTTTCGCCTTTCAAAAGAACGAAATTTAAAAAGATCTCCCTTTCAATCAATTTCGGGTAGCCTCGGAGAATATAAACATATGTAATTCTGACCTTAAATGCGCAAAATGTCGTTGCAAATAATACTTAATTTGCATTACCAGAGTAATTCAGAAAATAGTTTGTTTGTTTTTTTAAAATAAAAATACAGGTTTTAAAAATATTATACCTAAATTGGCATTACCCACTACAGTAAAAACGTATCTTATTCAATCCCCTACGTAGAGAAAATTTACTACTAAAAGATCATCCCAAAAAGTTAAGTAAAAAGGGGAACATTCCAACAAAAATTTTTTGCATAGATGCTGGTTTGTGAAACTAGGCAATTTTATTTTATTTTTTTTTCATTTTTTTCTGCGAAACAAGAAAAACTGAAAAACTTCAGAACATTCTAAAAGTAATTGACATTTATTCGACTTTTTCAATTTTTCATCATGAACTTTTATTAGTTACATCCCTTAAATTTCTAAAAACCAAATAGAAAAATCTCGTTAAATAGTTCAAAGTTCAACTTACTTTAAATTAGAGGTCATAACTGTCAAGAAACTTGTTTCATTGCGAATGGCTTTAAGTTTTTAATCAAAATGCAGTCGCAGTTCACTTGAAGTGAATTTAAGACTTTTAGAACAAATAGAATTAAGAGTATTTCGAAATACCCTAAAATGTTCTGGAATTTTCTGAACTTTTCTCAAAAATGTTGGAACTTCTATAATTATTACATATTTTTTTTATAAAACCATGATCTGAAAACTGTGAGATGTTCTAGAATTATATGGCATTTTGAAGAATATTTTAACTTTCTTCGCTTTTCTGAATTTTTTTAAATGTTATAGAATGTTTTTTGATGGAATATTCTTCAATATTCTTAAAGAATAGAAAAGATTAAAGAATAACATGAAATGTTTTAAAATTTTCTAAGATTTTTACAATTATCTTGAACACTACCAGTATCTCTCAAAATTGCCGAGAATATTCTTGTCTTTAGCCCACAAAAATCGAAAAAGAAGAAGTGATAATGTTAAGTTATGAATAAGTATTACGTTTTCAATAAAATATACTATTGAATCAATAAACGTTTTTCAAAAGCAGATACATTATCAAATCGAATTTACGTACTACAGAATTTAGAGCATCACTATTAAATCGAATAGAAATGCTGTAAATTCTATAGTACATAACTATATACATTTGGATCAATAAAATAGGATAAGTGTACCGATTTCCGGACGCGTATCAATGGTCAGACAAGTATTATATTTTCTCTTGACCAAATTTTCAGAATGTTATAAAAGTTTAGTCACATGAAACGGATTGGCATTTGTTTTCTAACCAATTTAAAAAAAAGTCGCAAAATGTAATTCTTTTTTATATTTTGACTTCGAAAAGTGGTGCCCGATCTTAGAATCGTTTTTTGAACACCACACTGGTACATTTACACGAACTGCTTTTCAACTAGGCTTATTTATTCAATATTTGGTGAAAGCGGTCCTAAGTCAGCACAGTAAAAGCTTTTGTCGAAATGAAAAGGTAAACGGGTTGAATGGCGCTTCACTTTCTTTTGTCAAGTGTCACAAACCTTTAACTACAATGCTATGTCGTTTAGAGTATCGTAAAATCAATTTTTTCTACTTCTCAAAGTAGTAGTCTTAAGTCGGCACCCTGTGGTAGCGTCGAAGTGCAAGGGGATCACGCTACATCCCGACCCATGTCTAAGAAAAAATATAAGAAGCGAAAAGTCAATGAGAAAACGCATAAAAAAGGAAACATGCCAGAGACAAGCAACATGCAATCAAAACAACCAAACTAAAAAAAAATCTGCCCACTGCGCGCGCACTTTCTCATTCCTCGCTGCGCACGCAGCTCGCAATCTTAAGCGCGGTTAG
The DNA here is from genome assembly GCA_010014905.2 of Druon quercuslanigerum. Lineage (NCBI taxonomy): Eukaryota > Metazoa > Arthropoda > Insecta > Hymenoptera > Cynipidae > Druon > Druon quercuslanigerum. Next base: position 23,872 of record JAAAKG020140402.1, read on the forward strand.
GACGGGAGACTGTTGGTTCCCGCGCTGCGCGCTCAGTCATTTTGTGATTGTGAATTCTCTTTTGTTAAAGCTCATTCGGCTTTAACAAACAAATTTTTCTACATTATGTTCAATTCTGTTATATCAAATGTATATTATATTTATCTATGTACCTAGGTCTGGGTCTGTTTATTCAGATATTGCAAAATAAAGTACAAATCTCCTTTTTAATTATTACTTCAATATTTGTTTCTCATTTTGCATTAAATTTAATTTTTAGCCATCCTGAAAAATGTATATAATTTCTATAAATGTATATTATTACCCTTTATGATATGCATTTGAATTGCAATAAAAGTATTTTTACTGTCTTATTTTTATCATTTAAGACATACGCGTTCTATTGAAATAAAAATTACTATTAAACATTTTGCTGCAACTTGTGTCGTTTTTCTATAAATTTAATTGTTTTATGTTCCATGTAAATGTAATTTAGACGAAAAATGTTGGTAAATAAAATGCTATTGTAGTTCATAACAAACTTGTAGATATTTTTTGGCGAACCAACTTTTGTCTTTCAGTTAGGCTCGTCTTCTTTTTCTTGTATCCAAAAATTTATTTAAAAAAATTTTAAATCTCATTTTGTAGGATTAAAAGAAAATCTAAACTTACTATATAAAAATGATTATTAATAAACTTATAGCTCTTTTTGGGCTGAACAACTTTAGTCTGTCAATTTTAGTTCGTAACATATGTCGTTTTTCAAAAAATGTAATTTTTTTATTTTGAATGTTATTTTTTACGACTAAAACAAAATCAGCGTGTCCTATCAAAAATTATTCGTGACCATTTTGACTGAGTTGTCGTTATTTTTTGCAAGAGCAACTTTTGTCTAATTATTTTTTTTCATAGCTTGTATCGTTTGTCCGAAGCTTTAATTTTTTTGATTTTTAATGTAGCTTTTTACGACTAAAAACAAAAAATATGCATCTTACCAAAAAGTTTATTGACATATGTGTAGATCTGTTCAGGGCGCGCAATTTTAGCATATTCATTTTTTTTCTATCTTGCATATTTTGACCGAAAAATGGACTTTTTGATTTTTCATTATTTTTTGTATGATAAAAATTTGAATTTTCAACTTTGCGACAAAATTCAAAAATTTGTCATCATAGTCTTTTAAGGCTTTCAAAAATTAACGTTTTTCTATTCTTGATTTTTTTTCATATATTATGCGTTGTTTGGCCTAAAATGTTCATTTTGATTTGTTTTTTTGGATTTTAAAAATGCTCTAACACTGATCATTTTAATTTTATCGAAAAAATTCATACGAATAAATTGTTCAAGTTTCCGAGTACTAAAAATAGCCACACATGGAGTTTTCAAATCTTAAAAAAATAGTCTTAAATATTTTGAAAATGCGCTCGCTTTTTGAATTTTTATCCAAAATAGCTGAGTCACGAACTCGTTCTTTCTTTTTCCAGCTTAAAAAAGTGTGCCAAAGCAGAATCCAACCTGATCAATAATTTTTTGAAATTTATCGTGCCTACATAATACATAATACATAATCATTGTGTGTAATAACACTACATTTTTGAGTATTTCTGAAAATGCGAATGGGGTCAAAACGAAACTATAAGTATATTTTTAAAAAGATGAAATTTCGCGCCAATATTTGAAATTAATATGAAACATTAAGAGATAATTATATAAGATTGTTAAAAAACATTATAGTTAATTACTTAAATATATAAGACAATGATAAATGTTGCTCAGGTATTCTAGATCAGATCTTTTGTTTACATAATTTGTGTATTTTAAAATATTTTACATTTCTTTGAAGTTTCTTCTTTTGTAGTTTGTTTCATAGCTAAGAATTTTTGTTTTGGAAAAACAAAAATTGTGATGATTATTGTGTGAATGCGTGACCAATGACGTATCTCTCTCATCCTCTTTACAGTTGTTTTTTGTTCTTGAATTCTAGATTTAATATATCGTTTTGTTTGACCTATGTACACACGACCACATTCACATGGAATACAATAAACAACATGGGTTTTTAAATCAAATGGTGTAATATCCTTATTGTAGGAAAAAACATTTAAAAGGGCCTTTTTCGTAAGTAAAAACTATTTTTATATTGAGGGCCTTAAAAATTTTTATGAAAAATCTAGAAAGCTCTTTAGGAAAAGGAAGTACTACGATTTTGTCGAAATCGGTCAGTTAGAATAGATGGGATCTTATTGAAAAAGTAAATTCCTTTAACATACCAGGTAATTACAAATTAGTTTCATAAGATATAAAATCACTTTTTACAAACGTTGCAAAAGATTTAGTTCTTAAAAATATAAAAATTAATTTGCATAAAATAAGAAAAACTATTAAATTACCAGGTAAAGAATTTTTAGACCTTGTAGAATTCTGTATAGATAATGCATACTGCGTTTTCCAAAATGAATATTTTAAACAAATTTTTGGCACTCCAATGGGTTCCCCCCTATCAGGTTTTCTTCTATAGGTACGTAGACGATATTTTCACATGAGTACCCGAAGAAAATTTAGATCAATTGTTATTAGCTTTTAATGCATACCATCCTAAAATACAGTTTACGATGGAAGTTGCAATTCAAAATAAACTTAATTTTTGGATATAACATTTATAAAAGAACATAATAAACTGATTACAAGTTGGTAGAGAAAAGAAACAAACCCAGGTAGATATGTAAACTTTAACTCAAGCATCTGTATAAAAGACAAATTTTCTATGATTTATGGTCTAACTGGCAGAGCCATACAATTATCAAATTCTAGATTCAGAGATGAAAACTTAAAAATTATAACTAAAACTTTGCAACAAAATGATCATCCAATCCGTTTTATGAAGAAACATATAAATAAAAGAGTTGACACAATAAAACAAATCAGCTACAACCACACGAACAACACCAAAAGTTTCGATTTCGACAAAATCGTAGTACTTTCTTTTCCTAAAGAGCTTTCTAGATTTTTCATGAACATTTTTAGGCCCCTCAATATAAAAACAGTTTTTACTTACGAAAAAGATTCTTTTAAATGTTTTTCCATCAATAAGGATATTACACTATTTGATTTAAGAACCCATGTTGTTTATTGTATTCCATGCGAATGAGGTCGTGTGTACATAGGTCAAACAAAAAGACATATTAAATCTAGAATTCAAGAACATAAAAACGACTGTAAAAAGGATGAGAGAAATACGTCATTAGTCACACATTCACACAATAATTATCACAATTTTTGTTTTTCCAACAAAAAAAATCTTAGCTACGAAACAAACTATAAAAGAAGAAACTTCAAAGAAATGTAAAATATTGTAAAATACACAAATTATGTAAACAAAAGATCTGATCTAGAATACCTGAGCAACATTTATCATTGTCTTATACATTTAACTAATTAACTATAATGTTTTTAAAAAATCTTATCTAATTATATCTTAATGTTTCCTATTAATTTCAAATATTGGCGTTAAATTTCATCGTTTTAAAAATATACGTTTTAGTTTCGTTTTGACTCCATTCGCATTTTAATATCAAGCAATATCTATTCCTGGTGAGGAATAACCAAAAATAACATCGACCATGAATACTTGTATAAAAAGTATTCATTGTTTTTCCTTATATAAATATGTACACCATATTCTGTTTTAACACATGTCAAATCTTGGTCAGTCTTTCAGGTTATGTAACCTATCTTCGAATACTTTACAACATTTGAAAAAAAATTTATTTTAAAAAAAAACTTTGAGTATTTTGTTTATTAGGATAGGAGATATGTTAAAAAAATTCCTGAAGAGGCTCCACTTCGTAAGACGAAAGCTTGAACAAAATGAAGCTTACTGATCAGTAAATCAAAAATCTTACATCATGCGAATAATCGGACGTATTTTTTGTCGCTAATGATCTAGATCTAGATGCACTTACAAATAAACCGAATAAAAGGAATACACAGCATAAAATGTATATATTCTAAAATGTAGATTGTAGATTCCAGATACTCTGGGCCAAGGGGTGCATTATGGTTTTGTTTCCTGAATAAAAGACTTCTCGAACCGTTAACAAGCGCTTTGTCGATTCAGGGTATTGTGAGTATTGTCGTAATTTGAAAGTCTGGATCGATGAAACGCGTATGCTCAGTTTCTTCGAGCTGATGTTACTTGCAGATTCATCTCTACGACTTGAATGTTGAGAGTCAGCTTCTTTCAACGAGAAATAGTAAGGACCGATTAATGATGGGGAAGTCGATGAAAATTTTTCAACTGCATATAAATATTTATTTTTAATTTGGAACGTTCAGCACTTTACTTGAGATGATCGATTGCAAAACATTAGATTTATAAAACAATCCACCTAATATTTTTAGAACCCCCTTTTGGAAAAAATCCAACATCTGTGCACAAATAAATTGTCTGAATGGCGTCACGTTAAACTTAAACGACCCCTGTAAAATGTGACTAGCTACCAGCTGCACGCAAAAATGCGTGAGTATAGAAAAGCTCATACATCAGCTCGTGTTTAAAGGCGAAGGAATTCTTTTCCCTTCTGCTTTTTTTGTTAAAATTTTAATTTCCAAAAAATTTGCCTACATTTTTTGATATTTAAACTAGTTACATTCAACAAACCATAAAATATTCATCTGAATTTTTTAACGACCAAGATATTCAAAAAATGTTCTTTTAAAATTTTTAATTTGGGAAAGAGAAGGAAAATAGAGAGCCAAAATCTGTTGGATGTCAAATAGAATACATTAGATTTCTGCTTTAAACTGAAGAATATTTTTATCTTTATAAAACTTCAGTTTGAAAAACATTGCTCCCATGTAAAATCTCATGCTTGTATTTGAAAAGTTTTCTCTTAAATTTCAGAATACTTTTTGTCATCATTATAAAGGTAAAGGAAGAAACTATTAAAGGAAAGTGGTACGCAAATAAGAGATATTTGAATTTCCGAATTTTTAAAAACTTTGAAGAAGGAATAAAATAATAATATAAAAAATTTTATTTCTTGATGCACATTTACATGCAAAGACTATGGATACAACAAATTTTATTTTTGCAATGGACATGTTAGGATCTTAAATTTAAACCATACCTAAAAAATTTCGGAATAAATTTTCCAACATAGTGGTCTGAAAATCGAAACTTCTTCATTTTAAATATTTTTCAACCACAGCTAACAAATAAAAACGACGGCTTAGCATAGAAAATTTAATTTTTAAATCTACACGGACATGCCCAAATGGTTTAATTTCAACACTAAATAATAATTGATCTCTAAATAATTACAATCGAATTAAATTAATTTAGGAAAACTGTGCTAAAAAAGTGTATTATCTAAAACATCAAAGAAGTGTACCAAGAACATATCTTCCAAAAAATCGAATATAATTTTTATTAGGAAATGATAAACCCTATACAAAACAAATCGAAATGCTCATTCCTGATGGTTTCGAGCGAAAGTACTATCATAAACCAAGTCCATTATTCTAAAAGGTTTCGTTAAATCTGCTATGACCCATAAAGTTTGCGTCATAAGTCTTAACAACCTACATTAGACATTGGGTTAAGTTCACATTACACAAGACTAAAAACAGAAGAGGAGAAATAAAACGTAGACCACGTCGGGACCAAACCTTTATAACGAATGTTACGCTAGTTACACTCGATGCTTTACTATCGGGTAAGAAATATCAGTTTAATCACAAAAAACCTCTCTTGAATTAAAGAAAATTGTATTTCAATGAAACGCAATTATTTTAATCAAACGACATTTTTGTGCATAATATAAACAAATTCAAATTACGAATAAAGAACATTTTTGCATTCTTAACAGAGAAGGTATTAGATTTTTGTAAAATGTGAAAACTTTTTTCAAGATTTGCGAATTTCATGTACGGCTGTTCGCAGTACTAAAAAAATACAAAAAATTTATCCTAATGTCTCTTTTATGACAAATAGATGACCAGGGTTCATTGCAACTTTTTGAATTTTGTTGGGAAATCGAAAATTCAAGTTTTGATCGTTCATTAAAGCTGAAGGAGATTTAAAAAAAGAGAATTCACAATCACTAAGTTACAGTTGTCCATACTTTGACCTTTAGTTTTACAAAGTCTGTGCACAAATGTGGTGAATTACAAAATCCTAGCGCGTAAAGCGAGATAAACACATTATCGAGCGCAAAACGCATGAACCAATAGAGGCACGCCCTGGGTGCGCTGAAACTTGCGAACGAAGCGGGTAACGCGCGATGAGAAAGTGCTCGCGAGGCGGGAAATTTGTTGCAATTACAAACATTTATCTCGCATATGAATGAACTTAATCCAATAATTCGGACTTGTTAATGCGCCAGAGAAATGGAATCTAATTATTTTGTGGTTCTTTTGGAAATTAATATTGCAGCAGGAATCAATAATATGAGCAAGAATATGATTCGTATTACGATAATTGATGCACCCGTATAAAATATTTTCAGTTATAACCTTTGACGCTGATTTGTGAATTGGGAAAAGAATATTGTAGATATCGATAGATCGGATTTTCATTTTTATTTGACACTATTCACCCCTTTCGTGCAGCATTCTTATTTTTATCCTATATTCATGAAGTTTACCCCTTTTCCAACTGAAATATTCTATTCTAAATATTCTACTATTATATTATTGGTTCGAAACTCATACAGTTTTGTTAAAAATTCAATTACTTCGTTGGAAATTGAATTACATACCTTGATGTAAATGCAACTGTTTTACTTAAAAATCTTTATTTTTTTGTGTGAAAAATTCAACTACTTGCTTGAAATTTGAACTACTTCGCTAAAAAGTAATTTTTTCAATTTTCATTAAATTTTCTTCTTTAATCGAGATTGTTTCATTTTTCGTCTTTTTTGTAGAAAATTAATATTCTCTATTTAAAAATCACCTGAAATACTCATAATAATAATCATGATGCAAACTATTTTCTTGTTAATTCATCTTTTTTACTTGAATTCAATTGTTTTATATTTTAAACTGAAACCTTTTTCGTTGAATTATCAAATAATACATGTTACCCTGACAATTTGGCTTTTTTGGTTTAAAACTCAACTATTTGATTGAGAGTTTCACTAATTTGTAAAAAAATTAGTTTTGAGTTTGTTCAAAATTCATAAGTTTAGTTAAACTTTCCATTATTCTGTTATAAATTAACTTTGGTGTTAAAATTGTATATTATTAGGTTGAGAATTCACTTTATTTGTAGAAAGTTCGTCCTTTTGTCTTAAAAATTCAACAATTTGGTAAAAAAATAAAATCTTCAACGGAAAGTTAACTTTTTTATTGAAAAATATTTATTTGAATATTAATAATAAGTTTTCTGGTAGAAAATTGAACCTTTCATTAGAAGATTTCACTATTTTGTAGCAAATTTGTTTTTTTTTTAGAAAATCATATTTTTGTGTTCAAAGTTCAACTGTGTCTTATTTTTTGTTTGCTAATTAAGCTGTTTTGTCAAAATTTGTATCTTCTAGATTGAAAATTTATTTTTTATGGTAGAAGATATCGTGCCTATTTAAAAATTACATTTTTTGTTGAAAATTAAGTGTTTGCCAAATAATTGGTCTCTTTGGATTAAAAACTTGAATATTGGAATGAAAAATATTTTTATATATATTTTAAATTAAACATTTTTTTGGTTAAACTACTTACTAATATATTTTTCTTTGAAAATGCACATGTTTTGATTGAAAAATCAACTACCTGGTTGAAAGTTATATTAATTCATAAAATATGCGTTTTTCAAATTGAATATTCATCATTTCAGTTATAAAGACTCCAACTTTATTGTAAATTAACTTTTTTAATAAAAATTAATATTTTCGGGTTGAAAATTTAACTGCTTCCTAAAGCATTCGTCCTTTTGGCTTAAATCAAGATGAACTATATTCTTCAATATTCAAGAGCCTTCTAAAGAATTAGTCTTTTTTATTAAAAATTTAAGTAATTGGTTTGAAATTTGTCTTTTTTTGCTTTAAAATTGAACTATTTCATTGCTTATGCGACTGCGTATTCAAAATTAATTTTTTTTAGTTTAAAATTCGTCCTTTTGGGGTTTCAACTCGGATTCAAAATTCATCTCTTTTGGCTTTTGATGGAGAAATCACCCTATTTCATCTGCAGTGTCGAAAACGGCCCCAAATTGGCAAAGGCGTTTATGGACACTATTTGATAGAACATTATTTGACACAAACAATGCAAGGATTATCGGGATGTGTTTATATTAGCTGCAGAAATTTCCCTATGTTCCTCGTAATCAATTGACGCAGCCCTTGTTCATTTTCAGTAGCACAATAACTAATCCTCTCGTTTATACGAGAATGTAACATCAAATCTAGTTTCAAATTAATTATCACTGGCTACGTACCCAAAACAGTTTTCGGATATGTACGAGTATAGACTCTCGGTCGTTTAAGCTATGCGCGTTCGTTAGCTTGCACTCTAGAATAATCACCATTTTATGAAATTAGTTATAGTGGACCTCAATTGCTTAGTATTTTCTATTGAAAACTAATTTTCAGAATTTTTTCACATGAGAGTGTTTATTGATTTATATTACTATACAAATTGCAGTATTACAATTTAGTCCAATTGCAAGAATTAACAACAAAACTAAATTGTTATATATTCATTAATGTCATGTTATAAATTCACACGCTTTATAGTTTCTAATTGAACTTTTTGAATCAAGATAGTAGCAATAGCTTTAAGAACCCAAAAAATAATTTGTATTGAAATCATTAACAATATTTTTAATACTACACTGAAAAAAATAGTTAGTTGGGCCTGCTATTCAGTTTGTAAAATATGGTACTATTATTTTTTTAATTTTGACAACCATTTAATTAGTTGCTGGTACTAACTATAGTACCATATATTCTATAGTATAGAATAGTCAGTGCAACTAGTGAAATTGTTGTATGAACTAATAAAATAGCAGTACCATATCTTACTAACTAAATAGTTGGCTCAACTAACCCTTTTTTCAGTGTAGTGCTGGTACCACAGTAGGGTGCAAAAATTTAATTTAGAACTTGCAATTATTTTTCTAAACTAATATCACTGCTATTTTGATTTCGGATTTTATATAGGCACAAATTAGAAACTATCGTGTCCTATAATTCTTTTTCCTTTTTGCTTATGATTTTTTTTTAATTTAAATGAAGTGAAAAACTCGAAATAAAAATGTAGCCTTTCAGTATGAGCGAGCGGTCTCAAAAACCGCACAATGGTTGTGATATGTGCATCCCTCCCCACTGGCTGGGTATTATTAGTAGCTTTAGCTTCAGTTGTGCCTTTGCCAAGGTAGGTGTAAAACATGTGGTCCTGCATGTAGTTGGTGAGTAATATCAATTGAAAGCTCACAGGGGATCCATGAAACTGCAAGTCAACGGTAGCGTCACAATTTTATACTTTTGTTTCAATTTGTTTTCTGGTATTTAAAATGCAAGGTGTTCCATACAAAGAAATTCGAGCTTCATGCGGATATCAAGGAGTACGAAACTCGAAAAACCCAGACAAATTGTAAATCCCGGTAAAAATTTTGTTTATGAAAAAGTAAAATGTTTTTTTCACGTTTATTTTTTCTCTTCAACTTCTAATTCAGCTAGAAAATTTTTAAATGTCATGTTATTGCCACTTAAGTAATATATTAACAAAAAAGGGTTTTACGCGCAAATGTTCTGAAGAAAAAATTATGTTTAAGAAACAATATATTTTTTAGAAACAATATAATTTTTTCCAATTATTGTTTCTCTTAAGTTCGCAATGAAGCTAGAAAAGTGGGAATAGTCGTTTTTCACTTATTTAGCTGAACTCGGAGTTCAAGAGCAACAATAAACCTAAACAAATATTTTACTTTTTCACAAACAACATTTTTTTATACATAGAACTTTCACCTAAAACTCTTTTTTTTAATAGACTACTTAAGTGTCAATAAAATGACATTTGCCACTTTTCTAGCTGGACTGCATTTCCAGAGAAAAGTTGAACGTGGAAAAAACATTTTACTTTTTCACAAACAACCGTTTTTTTTGTTTATAATACTTTCGCCTAAAATCCTTTTTTTGTCTACAGACTACTTGAGTGAAAATAAAATGACATTTTCCATTTTTCTAGCTAAACTGCGCGTTCAAGAGGAACAATAAACATAAAAAAAAATTTTACTTTTTCATAAACAACTTTTTTTGCTGATATTTCTTTAGCCTAAAACGTTTGCTTGGGCCAATAGACGACTTGAGTGTCAATAAGATGGCATTTTCCAATTTTCTAACCGAACTGTGTTTCGAGAGAAAAAATGACCGTAAAAAATATATTTTATTTTTCAGAAACAACTTTTTTTGTTTATATTACTTTCGCCTAAAACCCTTTTCTTGGCCAATAGACACTACTTAATAATAATAATACACCATTAAGCCGTTTCCCTTTCGGGGTAGGCGTGACTCACTCGGTAGGGAGGGGAGTAGTGTGAGGAAGGGGT
>JAAAKG020140403.1:0-12115 GCA_010014905.2 Druon quercuslanigerum
TTTCCAAACAAAACATATAATTTTCATAAAATTTTTTAAGTTTTTAAACAAAAGGATGAATTTTCAACAAAAAAAATTAATGTTCTACTAAAAAAGGAGAATTTTGAATTTATCCAATATGCAAGATCAAGTTTGAACTAAATATAGAATAGTTAATTTTTCAAATAAAAAAAAATAGCAAAAAAAATAATTTTTAACAAATTTGTTAAATTTTCAACCAAAAAGGTTAATTTTAGACCAATGAAATTAATGATCTATTAAACGAGACAAATTTTGAACAAAATAAATGAATTTTTAACCAAAGTATTTAATTTTAAAATTAAAGAGAAGAATTAGTTGCAATAAATTTAAATTTTCCACTAAAAAGTATGATTTTTCTATTAAATTGTCGAATTTTCAACCGAAAAAGATGAATTTTCTACAAAAGAGTAGAATTTTCAAAATAAACGTTTCAACCAAATAATTGCATTTTGAACCAAAAAGGATAATTTTTCTTCTAAGAAGGTTTAATTTCTACCAAGAAAGACGAACTTTTAACAAAATACATGACTTTTTAACCAAAAAGTTGAACTTTTTATTAAAAAAAAAATTAACCAAGTAGCTAAATTTTTACAGAAAAACATAAATTTCGAACCGAAATTTTAATAGTTTAATTTTTGAATTTGAAAAATTTATTTTGAACCTAACATGAAACGAATTTTTATCCGAATACTTAAAATTCCAGCCAGAGATAAACTTTCAATTAATAAATAAAATTTTTAACATACAAAGTTGGATTTTCAATTAAATGGTCGAATTTTAAAATAAAAAAGATTTAAACGCATTCAAATATTTAAATTTTCAAAACAAAAGCACACGCTTTAAGTAGACTGTTTAAAATTCATAAAAAATTTCATTTTTAACCAAAAAGATTATTGTTCCATTGAAAAACCCGACTTTTTAACTTATTCAACATACAGGATAAATTTTTAACCAAACCCAGAAAATTGAGGATCTACTAGAAAAAGAAAAATTTTAAACAAAATGAATGAATTTTCAAACAAATACTTTAATTTTTAAGTCAAAAAGACGAATAACCTACAAGAGAGTTGAATTTTTAACCAAAAAGTATGTGTTTTTCTATGAAATTTTCGAATTTTCTGCTTAAAAAGACAACTTAAACAAATCAAAGAAAAATTGCTAACAAATTTTTTAAGCTAAAAGTCATTTTTTTGAACAGTGGAGCTTTAAATCGGAAAAGATGAATTTTTAATAAAAATATATAATTTTTAATAAAAAAGAAAATTTTTTATTCAGATAGATGATTTCTGAACCAAAAAGTTGAACTTTTAACAAACAAGGATTATTTAAAGTTATTATTATTACTTATTATTAAATTATTATTTAAAAAAATAGTTAAATCGTTGAATTTCTAACTAAAATATTTTAGGATCAATTCATAAAAATTATCAAAGGATTTAAAATATTTTAAAGCATTTTCTCAAATTTCTTAGATCTTTTAAGCGTATTTAAAAATTTCAAAATTTTTTCAAGGGTTTAAAATGCTTTAGGTTATTTTAAAATATTACAAAAAATGTCCAGAATCCTAGAAATTTTGAAGATCTGTACAAAGTTTCAAGGGATTTAAAAAGATAAATGATTTGCAGATTTTTTTGATTATTTTCCATATTTCGTAGGCTTTCAAAGATTTGAAGAGAGATTAAAATATTTTTTGCAATTCATTTAGAATTTGTCCTGAATTTTTTCGAAATCTTCTGAATTCTTCTAAGACCACCCACTATTACTCAGTTTAATTAATTTTCTTAAATTGTTTTCAATTTACTTAATTGTTTTTTAAATTTAGCTTATTTTTTTTAATAATTTAATCTAATTCTTCTCATTTTTATTAAATTTTTTTAAATTCATTAAAATTTTCTATATACAATTGAGTTTCTTTGATTTTAAAACGTTTTCTAACTAATTTGAATGCTTCTGAATATAACTAGGTTTTTTTACTCGTCATTTGTGACTCAATTCTATTTGATTGAATAGATTCTTTAAAATTTTTTTAAAGTTTTTATTTAATTGATCCTAAATTTTTTTAACCTCACATCGAATTATAAGGTATTTCGTCAAATTCTTCTAAACTCCCTTAAATTTGTTAATCTTTTCTTATTTTTCTCAAATTGCTTTAAATCCATTCTAATTTTATTGACATCAATTAATTTCTTTTTTGATTTTGAATTATTTTTCATTTATTTGAATTATTTTGAATTTAATTCGAATTATTTTGAAATCCTATGAATTTATCTGGAACATTTTAATCTTTGAGAAAATTTGTAATTAAAAAAAAAATTATCGGTTTTAGATTTAAATTGAGACTAAAATATACACTTATTTTAGAAAAATATTGTTTAAACAATGCTATGACCATTTGTAATCTTAATTCTGAAGGTTTCGACATGAACTGATTTTGACAGAATAGATCAATACGTTTGTAAATAATTATAGTTACTCAATTTTTTTGAAATAATTTGTAATAGGTTTTGATTATGCGGGGCTGACGTAGTTTATTTACAAGAATTGTATTGGTTTAATAAATATCACCTTCGCGATAATTTTGAATGCATTATTGTCGCATATCCTCAATGCCGATTGAGTAATTGGAAAATCTCAAAGAAAGAAATATTGCCAAATTCACACACATAATTAGGAATTAATTTTAAGTTGAAGGGCATTGTTAAATAATGTCAAATTTTTAAATTCATTAACCCTAAATTTATTAATCTGAAATTTATTGTTTCGGTTAAAATCATTTTTAAAAAAATCAGAGAATTTGCAAAAAAATAGTTAAATTTTCAACAATGTTGATGATTTTTTTGACAAAATTAATATTCAAAAAATAGAATTTTGTACAAAAGACTTGAATTCTTAACTAAAAAAGATTTTTATATCAACAAAGAAAAAATCTTATTCAAAATGTTAAGTTTTTAAGTCAGAAGACGAATTTTTTAGGACCAAAAGTTCAATTCACATAAAAAAATTGCACTTTGTACTAAAATAATAAAAAAAATTTGACTTAAAAATTGGGAGGTTTTAACAAAATAAGTGAATTTTTAACTGAAAAGAATCATTTTTCTAGGAAAAACAAAAGAGCTACTTTTCCAGTTAAAAAATTCATTTTCGACCAAATTTGTTGATTTTTTAACCAAATAAAAATAAATTTGAACAAAAATGATGCATTTTTAAAAGAAAATTTTCAACTAAAAAATTGAATAGTTTAGTTTAAGTTAGAAAAATAAGTTTTTAATAATATAAAAAAAAAATCTTTACAGAAATAGTTGAATTTGTAAACAAACAAATGAATTTTCAAAAAAGAAGAATTAATGTCAAGAAATTATGTTTCGAAAAATAGGAATTAGTTAAATTTTTGATTAAAAAAATTACTTTTCAATTTTTTTTTAACTAAAAGATTAATCTAAGTTGATGATTTTTTTATGACAAAATTAATTTTCAACAAAAATTGTAACATTTAATATTTCCACAAAAGAGTGCATTAATTTTTAATTGAAAAATTGGTTAATTTAACCAAAAAATAAAATTTTTTAACAAAAGTCTTTAATTTTTAACAAAAGACTTGAATTTTTAACTAAAAAAGATTTTTAAGTCAACAAAGAAAAAATCTTATTCAAAATGTTGCGTTTTTAAGTCAAAAAAGGTTTTTAAAAAATAAGTGAATTTCTAACTGAAAAGAATTAATATTCTAGGAAAAACAAAAGAGCAAGAAAAGACAAATTTTCAACTAAAAAAGAAAATTTTTCAACCAAAAAATTGAATAGCTTAGTTTAAGTTACCAAAATAATTTTTTTTTTAATATAAAATAAATCTTTACCGAAGTAGTTGAAGTTGTAAACAAACAGATGAATTTTCATCAATTTAAACAAAAATAAACTAAATTTTCAACAATGATTTTAAATTTTCAACCAAAAAGATTAATTTTCGACCTAAAAAATTAATTTTCTACTAAAAAAGAAGAATTTTAATAGAAATAAATTAATTTTCAACCAAATTATTTATTTTTGAAGTCAAAAAGAGTAATTGTCGACAGAAAATTTTAATTTCCAACTCAGAAATGTGATTTTTTATCAAATTTTTTGAATTTCTGACACAAAAAGACAATTTTTTCAAACAAAACAAAAAATTTTTAAATTTATACAAAAAGATCAAATTTCAGCCAAAAAATTTAATATCCAAAAAAATATACATTTTTGGCCTATGCAATTTTGCAGATAAAAGAATGTAATTTTCAACCAAGCTTGTTAAATTTGCAACCAAAAAGATGAATTTTAGACGAAGAAAATTAATGCTATATTAAAAAAGACGACTTTTGAAAGACCAGTTTTCTACAAAAAAGTTGTATTTATAAATAAAAAATATGATTTTACTATCAAATTGTCGATTTTTCTACAGAAAAGATAACTTTTCAATAACAATAAAAATAATTTTTTAATGGTAAATTTCGAACCAAAAAGATGAGTTTTCGACCAAAAATATTATTCTACCAACAAACGTTTAACATTTATACACAAGATTACATTAATTTTTAATTTGAAAACTGGTTAATTAAACCAAAAAATAAGAATTTTTAACAAAAGACTTGAATTTTTATATAAAAAAGTTTTTAACTCGACAAAGAAAAAATCTTATTCAAAATGTTGAGTTTTTAAGTCAAAAGAGGTTTTAGCGAAATAAGTGAATTTTTAACTAAAAAGAATCAATTTTCTAGGAAAAACAAAAGAGCTACTTTTCCTGTACAAAAAATTTTTATTTAAAAAATTTTTTTCAAAAATTAATCTTTAACCGGGAACGTTAATTTTCCACTAAATCGGCCATTTTTGAATAAAATAATTGAATTTCAAACTAAAAAAGATCTATTTTAAAAAATACAATACCTTAATTTCCAGTTAAAAAATAATTTTTTAAGCAAAAAATAAAAATTTCAACGAAATAGTTACATTTTTGACCACAAAATGATCTTTCTAACTGAATTTTGATAATTTCTACCCAAAGAAATGAAATTTAAACTGAAAAATTTTCGACCAAATTTGTTGAATTTTCAACCAAATAAATGAAATTTTAACTAACATTATGCATCTTTAAAATTAAAACGTTAAAATTGTAACTCAAATATTTTATTTTTAATTTAAAAGATAAATTTTCTACAAAAGAGAAAAATTTTCAACTAAAAAAGAAAAATTTTCAACAAAAAAATTTAATAGTTTAGTTTAAGATGAAAAAATAAGTTTCTAACAATAAAAAATAAATATTTACCGAAATAGTTGAATTTGTAAACAAGCAGATGAATTTTAAAAAAAGAGGATTTTATGTCAAGAAATTATTTTTCGAAGAAAAATGAATTAGTTAAATTTTTCTTTGAAAAAATTACTTTTTATTTTATTTATTGAAATAAACTTTAATTTGAACTTTAAGCAGAAATGGCACATCTTCAATTGAAAAATTAATAAAATTTTCAACAAAATAGTGAAATTTGGAACCAAACAGACGCATTTTTTACCTAAACATTACTGTTCTATAAAAGAAGAATAATTTTTTACAAAGTTCATGGATTATTAACCAAATATTTTAATTTTATCTCATTTAAAAAAAAACTCAATAAAATTGTTAATTTTTTACCTAGAAGATGAATTTCTAAAAAAGAAAAAATTTTCTACGACAGAAGAATAATTTTTAACAAAAGTGCATAAATTTTCAACCAAATATTTTAATTTTATCTCATTTTGAAAATAATTTCAAAAAATAGTTGATTATTTAACCCAGAAGATGAATTTCTAAAAAAGAAAAAATTTTCTACGAAAGAAGAATAATTTTTAACAAAAGTGCATAAATTTTCAACGAAATATTTTAATTTTATCTCATTTTAAAAATAATTTCAACAAAATAGTTGATTATTTTACCTAGAAGATGAATTTCTAAACAAAAAATTAATTTTCTACGAAACAAGACAAATTTTTAACTACAAAAGAAAATTTTTCAAATAAAAAATTGTATAGTTTAGTTTAAGTTAGAAAAATAAGTTTTTAACAATCTAAAATAAATCGTCACAGAAAGAGTTGAATTTGTAAACAAATAGATAAATTTTCAAAAAAAAAAGATTGAATGTCAAGAAATTATGTTTCGACAAACAAGGAATTAGTTAAATTTTTGGTAAAAAAAATTACTTTTCAATTTTTTTAACTAAAAAATTAGTTTTCTACCAAAACAGAAAATTTTAAATAAATTACATGCCTTTTGAACCAAGCATTTTAATTTTTATTGGAATTTTTTATCAGAAAGATTGATTTGCTACCAAAAAAAGACAAATTTTCAACAAAGCAGATGA
Source organism: Druon quercuslanigerum (assembly GCA_010014905.2). Taxonomy (NCBI): domain Eukaryota; kingdom Metazoa; phylum Arthropoda; class Insecta; order Hymenoptera; family Cynipidae; genus Druon; species Druon quercuslanigerum. The sequence goes on from JAAAKG020140403.1 coordinate 6,380, forward strand.
ACTTTTAACTAAAAGAAAAATTTTAACCAAAAATAACTAGCTTTATTTTCACTTAAAAAAAGAGGTTTTTAGGCAAAAAAATGCTGCTCAAAAGATTAATATTCTGCAAAATAAAAAGAATAGTTTTGAAAAATACAAGAATTTTTAACCAAATATATTAATTTTTAATGAAATTTGTAAGCTAATAGTTAATTTTTCAAGCCAACATGTAAATTAGACACAAATAAGATTATTATTCCAATAAAAAAGACGTTTTAAAAATTCACAGTAAATTTAAAAATAAATAGTTGAATTTTCAAGTATAAATTTTCAACAACAAAAAATATTAAAAAAAGAACGAATTGTGAATTTTAACCCAACATTAAAAAAATTAAAAACATTTTTAACGAAATAGTGAAATTTTGAACCAACCAAATGCATTTTTAATCAAAAACATTAATTTTCTATGAAAGAAGAATAATTTTTAACAAAGTTCATGGATTCTTAACCAAATATCTGAATTTTATCTCATTAAAAAAAAATTAATTAAATAGTTTATGCTTTTGCCTAGAAGATGAATTTCTAAAAAAAAATTATGCATGAATTTTAAACCGAATGTTTTAATTTTTATTAGAACCTTCACCATAATAGTTGAATTTTCAACCAGGAAGGTTGATTTTTCACCAAAAAAAGAACATTTTTGAATCCAATAATAATATAAGCAATAATTAAGAAGCAACAGAATAACGAAATTTACAGTTCAAAAAATAATTTTTTAAGCAAAAAAAATAAAATTTCAACGAAATAGTTACAGTTTAGAACAAAAAATTATTTTCTAATAAATTTTTGATACTTTTTAACCAAAGAATAAAAATTAAAAACTGAAATGATAAATCTTCAATGGACAAAAATGTCAAGTAAATAGTTTCTGATAAAATTAAATAAGCTTTTAGGGAAATAGTGAAATTTTGAATCAAACTCATGAATTTCGAACAAAAAAGTTTAATTTTTTTTTAAATAAAAATAACTTTTAACAAAGTTCACGAATTTTATTAAATAATTTAATTTTATGTATTTATATATTTTTTTAATTAAAAAAAATTTAACGAAATAGTTTAATTTTTCACGTGATAATTTTTAACAATACATGCATTTTCAACCAAATTTTTTTGTTTTAATTGGATTTTTTAACATAATAAATGAATTTTTAACTTAAAAAGATCTGTTTAAAAAATAGAATGCCTTAATTTTCAGATAAAAAATAACTTTTTTAACAAAAAATTAAAATTTTAACGAAATAGTTACATTTTTGACCACAAAATGATCTTTCTAACTGAATTTTGATAATTTCTACCCAATGAATTGAATTTTTTAACTGAAATGATACATTTTCAATAGAAAAAATTTCAACTAAATAGTTTAATTTTCGACCCAGGAGCTGAATAAAAGAATATAACTTATTAACAAATATTAGAATGGTTTTTAATTTTAACTTGAGAAAAAATTTTATAATTTAATAAAATACATTTTTAACGAAATAGTTAAATTTTAAACCAAATGGAAGAATTTCAAACCAATAAGACTAATTTTCTACCATAGAAAAGTAATTTTTAACAAAGTTCACGAATTTTTAATTCAATATTTTTATTTTGACTTGAACTTTTAACTTCTCAATAAGACATTTTTAACATTTTTATGGCATTTTTTAAAAAGTTAAATGAATGTAAAAAATTAGAAAAGTTTAATTTTCAGTTGGACAAATAAGTTTTTAAGCAAATAAAATTAATTTTCAAAGAAATAGTTAGATTTTGAAATTAAAAAAAATGAATTTTCAAACGAATTTGAATATTTTTTAACCAAAGAAATGAAATTTAAACTAAAATGATACATCTTCAATAGAAAAATAAAATTAAAAAAATAGTTTAATTTTCCACTCAGATCATTAATTTTCTACCAACAAAATAACTTTTAAACAAAAAGTATAATATCTTAATTTTAAATTTAAGAAATAAGTTTATAATGAAATTAAATACATTTTTAACTAAACAGTTCAATTTTAATTTAAACAAAGATAATACAAAGAAATCATTTTGCTCAATGTAATAGTTGAATTTTCTACCAAAAAGATAAATTTTCTACAAAGGGAAGACAACTTTTACATTAAATAAGTTAATTTTTATGTGAAAAAGATTAATTTTTAACACGAAAATTAAATAGTTTCATTTTCAGTTAGAGAAATAAGTGTTTATAGAAAAAAATTAATTTTCAAACAAATAGTTAAATGTCTAACACAAGAAAATTTACAATGAGACATTAATTTTTTACCAGAAAAAGATTAAACTTTTACTTTTCTATAGTAGACTTTAACTGGTATTAAGAAAAATTTCAAATAATTTAGATTTGGGCATATATGCCTATAATAATTATAATCATGTGGTGCGCTTATTGGTGAGGCAATAATTTATGCTTGCAGGTGCTCTTTTTAAAATCCATGATTAGGTGACATTCACCTTGATCTTGTGTGTTTGCACAAACTTTAATGGCATTACACCTCACATCTGCATGTACTGCTTAACTATTCTTTTTCTAAAGAATATGGGGCAGTATATATATCGGCTAGAAATCTTCTAAAAATTCATCAGTTACATCGCAATCTTAGAAGAATCAGTATCCTCTACACATCCTGAAAATGAAGTTCGTGTTTGCGGCTCTGCTTGTAACCTCTGCGGTTTCAATTCGTAAGTATGATAATATTATTATCAATAATATTATTAATATAAATGGTAATTTCTCTGTTAATTGAATAAAACAAGGAATCAATCCTTTTAATATGAATTTATGTCCTTTAAAGTTTATGAAATTTCTATTTATTTGTTACAGAATTATGTTCTGCCTTTCCGGCTTCCGGTTCACCACCATGTATAGATGGACAGAAAAACGTACAAGCTCAAGCTCAAGCAGAAGCTCATGCTCAAGCTCAAGGGCAAGGTCTAACTCAAGCTGATGCTGAAGCTCAAGCTCATGCTCAAGCTCAAGCCGGAGTTACATCACCAGTGGGTCAGGCTCAAGCTAAGGATGCTGTAGCAGGAGGTGAAAAAAGAGATTCAGGAAATGCTCAAAAATCTGAATCTGAATATTCTCAGGTAGTAGATGCTGAAGGATCAGTAGCAGGAGATTCTAAACAGAAAGTAAAAGAGCAGAAAGGAGATACAAAATCAAGCCAGGCTCAAGCTCAAGCTCAAGATCAAGCTCAAGCTGTCGCCCAAGCGCAGGGTCAAGCCGGATCTAATGCATCACCAGTTGCTCAGGCTCAAGCTAAGGATGCTGCAGCAGGAGAGAATAAAAAAGATTCAGGAAATGCTCAAAAATCTGAATTTGAATATGCTCAGGGAGTTAATGCTGAAGGAACAGTAGGAGCAAATTCTCAACAGAAAGGAAAGGAGCAGAAAGGAGCTGCAAAATCAAATCAGGCTGAAGCTCAGCCTCAAGCCGGAGCTAATGCATCACCAGTTGGTCAGGCTCAATCTAAGGATGCTGCAACAGGAGGTGACAAAAAGGATTCTGGAAGTGCTCACACATCTGTATCTGAATCTTCTCAGGTAATTAATGCTGAAGGAACAGTAGGAGCAAATTCTCAACAGAAAGGAAAGGAGCAGAAAGGAGCTGCAAAATCAAATCAGGCTGAAGCTCAGCCTCAAGCCGGAGCTAATGCATCACCAGTTGGTCAGGCTCAATCTAAGGATGCTGCAGCAGGAGGTGAAAGAAAAGATTCGGGAAATGCTCAAACATCTGAATCTGAATATTCTCAAGGAGTAGATGCTGGAGTAGTACAAGGAGGAAATGCTCAACAAAAAGGAAAGGAGCAGAAAGGAGCTGAAAAATCAAGTCAGGCGGAATCTGAATCTCAAGCTGGAGCTAATGCATCGGCATTAGGTCAGACTCAAAGTAAGGATGCTGCAGCAGGAGCCGAGAACAAAGTTGGAGGAAATGCTCAATCATCTCAGGAAGTTTCTCAGGAAGGAGCAGAAGGAGGAGATGCTCAACTAAATCAGGGAAATGCGCAAGGAGATGCATCAAATGCTCAAGCTGCAGAGTGCGAAAAGCATGCAAAATGTAAAATTGCTAAAAAATTGAAACATGACAAAAAAGTCCAGGAGGCTAAAGAGAAGAAAGCTGAAAAACAGAAAAAGAAATCCGAGAATGACAAAAAGAAAGAAGAGGAAAAGGAGAAGAAAAAAGCCGAGCATGACAAAAAAAAGAGCGCTGAACAAAAGAAAAAAATGGAAGCCGAAGAGAGAAAAAAAGAAAAGAATGCTAAGAAAAATGAGAAATGCTAATAAGCTTAACAATTTGGACTCGACTATCCAGGAAAAAACACCTCGGACAGCAATTAAAATTTGAAAAGTCTTGCATACCCCAATATTATAACGTCCAAAATTCAGTTTTTTATTATAATTTTTGTTATTCTTTCTTATTTTGATCTGTTAAACATGTAATATTGTAAAAATAAAAACATAATCTGCAGGCAAATTATTTTTTACTTTTTACCTAAAAATATGTTCGTTTCACCTAAAAAACGTTTTTTTTTAAATAATAGTTATAATATTATACTCAAATTTTTTCTTACTTTCTTTAATTAATCGCTTAAGTATCCTCTTTTTGCGTCTGTAATCATGTATACGTCTATTTATTTCCTCATCGCTAAGACCTGTCATGTTCAACGTTCTCCTGTACGCTTCTTTCTTTGTTTTTTGGGCAGCTGCAATTTCATCATTCGAACATGCATCACCAGACATTCTTCCTACAACCGAAGTACCACACACTTCGATCGCACATCTAAAAATGATATCCCGGAACATAGTCCATGCGCCTTCTATATACTTATTTGGTATAAGCGCTTTCCAAGTGGCCTTACCTATGCTTTGGATGATCTTATTTTGGAAATCTATTCGCACATCCAGTTTCTGTAGGTTCTCAAATACTGTGACTATTTCCTTTAGACCAGGTGTAAATGTGGATCATTTTATGCCTAAACCAAATATTTGTAATAAACAGACCCTTTTCTAAGCATAAGCCAACTAATTTATCTCCCTTATAGTTTGTTCTTGGATCCCCAAAATTACCTAGTACTCTTTCTATATCCTGATTTTGTATGTCAACCCATCCATTCATATCTCTTAGCAGAATTATTCTTTTACCATGATCGAAAATATTCATCGTATAATTTAAAGTGTCCCAGAAGGCGTGTTTTACTTCTCTGGGATCATATCAACTGGCGCGTAACATGCTATGATAAATAATCTTCTAATTCCTACATTCATTCTATCAGCCCACAGCAATCTGGGAGATACGAAATCATGATCTCCGAGATGCTGCTTTGCCCTTTTATTGAGAATGAGACCCACTCCTTGCCTACGATGTGTTTCACTATTTACTCCTGATCATATTTTAAATCCGCCTTTCATCAAACTAGTATTCCATATTACTAGTGTCCATCCATCGCCTGAAACTTGACCTTTACATTTTGCGTGTATATGCCTTTTGTCAATTAAAGTTTATATCCTTTCCGAGGCTATTTTATTGATTGTATTATTCATTGTTTAGATTATACGCCTAACTACCACCTTTATGCAATAAGTTTATGCTGCGAGTCGCAATCATGTTCAAGTTAAGTATCAATTCTTCATATGGTGGTAACTCTGGTTATAACGTCCGTCCCACCAAATTTCAGTTAATAAGGAATAAATGGGAGGGGAG
>JAAAKG020140405.1:0-12114 GCA_010014905.2 Druon quercuslanigerum
AACTTTTTAGAACATCATCAACGAGTTCGTACATTGCCTATACAGAGGCTTCATGTACTATATATATATATATATATATATATATATATATATATATATATATATAATTCTGCGAAAGGGTGTAAGGGGTATTAAACTTTCTTATTGCTTAAGATCAGATGGCCCTTGCAACGTTCCCACAAAATCAATACCGGGTCCTGTGAAATGAACGAACGAGACTGTAGGCATTTGAGGTTTTGAATTTGAAGGGTTAAGTAGTCCTGCTAACCAATACAGTGGATGTGGTCTTGTTATTAAATAAATGAATTCGCGAGCATTCTTTATTAACAATGCTTTATCATGGGGATTATAATCACCGCCGGGTGCGAGACGTGCATAAAATATATCTCCATGATTATCTACTATAATAGCACGTCCATATGGTTCATTATGAACTGATGGTGCTTGGTGGACCTGTTTCAGGGTTCCTCCTAAAACTTTGTCATGCAGAGGTCGTTCTTTTTCTTGTTTTATTATTATAATTTGGCTTCCTGGAGGAATATTAGAATCCAATGCACCGACTACTGTAAAAAAAAAGATTTATGCAAGTAAGATTACAGTTAAGAACTTTGTCTGTTTGTTAGAAACTTCGTTATTTGGTTAAAAATTGAATTATTTTGTTTTTCGACCTAAACATTCAACAATTTGATTAACATCTGTTTTCTTACTTTATTTACAAAGGACCCCGCATCAAATGGTCGATTTTGATTAAACTTCGTAAAATTATATTTCTCAATGTCTCGATCAGAAGTGTTATGGGACACAAAGTCCGAAAATGGACAGTTTTCGTGTTATAGAGGGTTAAACATCCAACCCTTCTAAGAAACATTACCAAATATCTTGAAAACTGCAGCTCTGCGAAAAAAATGTTCCCGACGAAAGTTATTGGGCTCTAACGGGAAAATGCAAAGAAAGTCATAGCCTTAAGACACAGGGCATTTTTCAAGGTCAAGCAATGTGAACTTGTCATTTATTGCTAATATTCAGCAAATAAAGACAAGATATGAAGAATATAGAATCAATATAGAACCCATAGAGGCAAGAAATAAGAATGACTTAGTCAATAGCCAGCTAATGAAGGAAAATGATGAGAAGGATGTTTTCAATATCTAGCCAATTCAGGCAAGAAAAGAGTGAGATTTAGTCATTATCTAGTCAATGAAGGCAAGACATGCGCGAGACTTAGTCAGTATCCAGCCAATGATGGCAAAATATGACCAGTATGTAATCAATATCTTGTAAATGAATGCAAGATACATATGTAAAAGACGTAGTCAATATCCAGTAAAATAAATGGAACACTTGAACAAAATGTTGTCAATATTTAGCCAATGTAAGCAAGAAAAGTGCGAGATTTAGTCATTATCTAGTTAATGAAGGCAAGAGATGACCAGGATGTCATCGATTCTAGCCAATGAAGGCAACTTCTGGTAACTGAATATCTCTTGCTGGTAATCCATTTCCTGCGTCATTTATGGTCTGAATCAGTCTTTGTCATGGAAAGCGAATTCTTTTTTGATGCCGAGCATACCCCAAGAACCATAATACACTGCTTATATGTACACAAGTTCCAAGCGTTCGAGCACGTGACTGGCATGTACAATAATATCCTCCTATAGGAGTAAGTTTTTCATCTTCAGTCATATCGTCGTTCATGTCATCATCGCCGTTCGGACTATAATCAATCCAGAGTTGATGCTTAGACGCGGACTCAATGCGGAATTCTTCGTCATTGTCTCTTTGCAGTTTGTCTTGCACGTAAGAAGGTGCAAGTTCAACTTAATAAACCCCAACTGTGAGTTCTTTTAATAATTCAAGTGTCAGGACTGGGAAATCTAATAATTGGCCCCCATCTAATTGAACCCATCGCTGGGCGTTCCTTGTCTTAAGGTTTTTCTGCGTCAACCAGCGCTTGCACGACATTCATTTCCTTAGATTTTTTAAATGTGTCATTGGCTATTTCGGCATCAGCTCCTTCCATGAAAATTAATGGATGGTATCTGTTAATTATAGCTCCAGCTATCCAACAAAAATCCCCTAGGTTAGGAACATGTTGTATCTGTACTACTTGCTAAAAGAATTTAAAAATTGATTTGATGTGTCCGTTCCTAGCTTCGACGATCCATCTAGACTTTGTCACACTGATGTCGTGGAAGAAGAGCTGGTATTTTCCAGATAATACCCAAACGCGTACCAGAAGATTAGTGGCATCTCGGATATCCCCTATCAACAATGACAATGTCGTCTTCTTGGAAACATCTTCTCATTCTGTCAGCGTCTATTGCGAATTCATGTTTTAATATAGCAGCATCATTATTACGGCTGTCAGAAAAGTACGGTCCTTGAAAGTCGAGAATTTAACCATCATGAGTGTAAAAGTATGAGCCGTCAATACACGCAATAACTCTCACAATTGCGTCCAATCCGATGTTGTTACGTACGAAACGTTGCATTAAGGATTGTCTGACCGTGGCGATGGCTCCACTAACTGACTGTCTACTTGGATGTTGGAACATGACCTTGAGAAAAGCATCCGATAGACCTTGACGATTTCGTTACAAATTGATCGATTGCAATTAGAGCATATCCTTGTCAGATGTGTAACTTCTAATGGCGGTCTTCGTAATCCATCTCGTCTGTGAATAGCGATTTCCCTTTTGCTAGTATTCCCATCTGCGTTGATTCGAGTCATGAGACGAGGAGCAAATCGCCCAGCGCAAACGTAACACCGTAAGAGAGTTCTGAATGCCATTGTGATTAAAGATTTAGAATTATAAAATGCAAGTACCTTATTAGGAACTGCTTTAGTATACGCACCCTACTAATACTACCCAAAAAAATTAGACTGACTATACAATGTAGCGGGTCTAACGTTTACTCATCCATGAAGTAACATGGTTAAAAGAGAAAGTAAAACAGAATAACAAAATCACATGTAGCAATCTGCCTCGCAGTATCGTGAATGTGTACGCAGAAAGCAATCGCTAATTAAAAGAAACAATGTAACAGCCAAAACAAGTGTACCACACTGGCCCTCTGTAACAGGTATATGTACTCAGAAACAAATCGCCCGTCCTTTGTGAACACAAAATGACTCGCACAAAAATGACAGCAGAGCTCTCAAGTTATTGTTCATATGATTATAAAAGTACTAATGGGGCTTATAATAATACCTGCGTGCTGCGCGCGCCAACGCCCATTTTATATTATTTTGTTCTTTGTTTTCTTTTTCAAGGGGAGGGTGTCGAGAAGAGCGTAAGTTACGCGGGATTCAAGAAGGAAGTGTCTTGAAAACATCCTTCTCATGATTTTCCTTCATTGGCTGTCTATTGACTAAGTCATTCTCATTTCTTGCCTTTATGGATTCAATATTGATTTCCTCTTGATATCTTGTCTTTATTGGCTGAATATTAGCAATAAATGACAAGTTCACATTGAATGACCTTGAAAAATGACCTGTGTCTTAAGGCCATGACTTTCTTTGCATTTCCCCCTCAGAGCCCAATAACTTTCATGGGAACATTTTTTTCGCAGAGCTGCAGTTTTCAGGATATTTGGTAATGTTTTTTAAAAGGGTTGGATGTTTAACCCTCTATAACTCGAAAACTGTATATTTTCGGACTTTGTGCCCCATAACACTTTTGATCGAGACATTGAGAACTACAACTTTACAAAGTTTAATCAAAATCGACCGAAAGACATTTCATTTACATTTGCTGCGGGGTCCTTTTGTTTTTGGAAATTCAACTATTTTATCAAATGTTCGTCTTTTTGGTTTGAAAATTCACCTCTTTCTTTAGAAATTTCACACTCTCCGGTTGAAAATACAATTTTCTGGTTAAGAATCCAACTATTTATCTAAAAATTAATCAGTTTTAGTTCAGCATCCAAGTATTTTGTTGAAAAATCTTTTTTTTTGGGTTAAATGAAACTGTTTTTCATTTCTCATTTAAATCTTTTTATTGTCGAAATCTCAACTTTACATTTTTTGTTCAAAATTCGTCATTTTAAGTAAAAAATTCAACTCCTGTTTGAAAGTTGAACTACTTTCTTAAAAGTTCACTTTTCTTGGTTGAATATTCACAATTTTACTGAAAAGTAACTATTTTCTAGGAAATTCGTCTTTTGTCTTGCAAATTCAACAATTTGGTAGAAAAATCAACTTAGTTGGTACAAAATTGGACTGTTTTGTAGAATATTCGTTTTTTGAAATTAGGTCTCTAAATGACTTTGGAAGCTGGTACGAAAAATGCAAAACATTGTGAAACAGCTGTCCGTAAGATGGTTCATTTGCACGGGTTGGGGGGAAATAACCAAAAGATTTTCGTTCGATTAGAGTTTAAAGAGGACTCTAAAGTGGATAAATAGGAGGTGATTAAATATTTTGCGGGAAGAAGTGGTGGAAATATTTTACTAAAATAATTAAATGCAAGACTGACACAAGAAAGACATAAAATAAAGTAAGGTGGGTGTATAAGAGAAGCAAGACTTACTGGATGAAGAAAAAGTCGGGAATATCGGGTGGGAGGAGCGGAGGGAATTTTGAAAGGTTTCTGGATGGATAGGGGGTTAAGGCAAGGTTGTCCACAGAACACAACGCTTTTTGCAATTTTATTCGCGTATATGGAAAGAGTGAGAAGAGCAAATGTGGTGATGAGGCAGGTGTGGGGGCTGAGAAAAAGATTGTACGCAGAACATTTTAAAAGGAGAATAAAATTGTTCGATTCTCTAGTGATTAGTGTCTTATTTCATAAAGTGTAGGTGTGGGGGTAAAAGGTAAGCAAGGAGGTAAATAGGATACAGTGGATGTATGTACAATAGACACTGGGGTTGGCAAGGAATACGCCTAACTATATTGTCAGGAGGGAGACAGGAAGAACGATTTTAGGAATTATAACGAGGATTCGAGCCTGTAAATACGAGGAGAAATTTTTGTAAGACGTAGGAAGTAAGCTGGTTATATAGAGTTGGTGGAAAAAGCGACAAGACCTAGGGGTAGGAAGCTGGAGGTGGAAAGGGAAAGGTTTTTTAGAACAAATGGATTGCATATGGATGAAGTGAGAAGGATGCACGAGGAAGGAATGAAGGAATGTATATGAAATGGTTAAGAAGATTGGCATCGACAGAGAGCAGGCAGAAGGAGGAGGGAATAAGGGAGTTAAAAGGTATATTGCGTAGATAAGATGCAGATGCATGGAGGATTATAATAATTTCTTGCTTTCTAGAGAGAAGAGGATATGTGAATTATGCGGGAAGGGGGATGCAAAAGTGGAGAACAATTTGGAGGAGTGTGAAGAGGTGGAAAGGAGTGAGGCAAGGTTGGAGCTATTGTTGCATGAACAGGGAAGACAAAAGTGTAGCAACATGGGTGAAGGGGGTGTTGAATAAGATGGAGAAGAAGGGAAGGAAGGAGGAAGAGAAATGGAGAAGGAAATATTGTAAATAGGAGAGGAAATAGGTATAAGAAAATTGTAAATATTGTAAATAGTAGGTAAGATTTAGGTATTAGCCACGCAGGCAGAGGTTGGCAATACGAGGCAAAGGCAGAAAGTAGTGACATGCGTGTGAGGTGAGGCGAGGTGAAGCAAGGAAGGCGAGGCTAAAAGAGCGAGCAGTCTTAGAGATAATGTGTGGATGGATGTTAGTTTTTAAGAGGAAGTTGTAAAAAAATTCTCTAAGAAAATTCTGCAAAAAATGGAAGGATAAGCAAGCTAATTTTTAAGGTCAGCAGACAGAAAAAATAAACGTTAATCTGTTTATCTATTAAATTTTAATTTATAATAAATTTATATATTTTTTAAATTAAAAAATTAACCTACTTAGAAAATAAATTAATTTGGGAATAAAATGGCACGAAATAGACCAAATTTGAAATAGAAAATTTCCAAAATAAAATTAAGACATTTTTTTCTATGCAAGAAAGTTCTCAAAAATTCAAATACACATTATAACGGATTCCCGGCTGCACCCGATGTTATTTTATCTTTTCTACAACTGTACATAATTTTAATGAGCAGATAACGTCGAAGAGCTCGTAAGAATCGATAGTGAGCAAACATTGAGTCTGGACTATGATTCGATCCCAGGCCGCTGGTGATCCTTCCACTGCGCCGCGGAGCCTTATAGAAACCAGGCACACTGGATTTCTAGATGCTCGAATGTCCTTCGCTATCTACACCCTGCTTACCTTACGACGCCGCTTTTTCAAGGCTGGGAAATCGTGCATAAGATACCCAGCCGATGGTTTACCTAGGTAAACCTAAGGCTGGGCAGCCTAGGCACTATCAATTCCTAGAGACTGAAACTCCCCCTTTTGCGTGCTAAACTACAACCCCAGGACCGTTTTTGCATTACTTCAGAGTTGCAATTTAGGCCGCAGAAAGCCGTGCTTTGGCCTCCCGCTAATCTTGCCAACCTGGTCTTACTTGGACGTGCCGTATATCCAACTAATGTGTACGCATCGTTCTTAGCAACGCGATGATGTCGATTAAAGGAAATGGGAAAAGAGAAAAACAAAAGGGGAAAAAGAATAATACGAAAAAGAACAAGAATAAAGGGAACAGGGAAATGGATAAAGGGGAAATGGCAAAATGAGGAAAAGGAAACGGTAAAAGGAAATAGGGAAAGAGAATAAGGAAGAAGAAAATGAGAAACCGGACAGGGTGCAAAGGGAAAGGAAATGGAAGAAAAAATAAAAGGGGAATGAGAAGAATAAGAATAAGAACAAGGAATAAGGGGACAGGGAAATTGAAGAAAGGGGAAATGGTGAAAAGGGAACAGGGAAACGGTAAAGGGGAATGAAAAAAGGAAACGGGCAGGGGGAAATGAGAAAAGAGAAAGGAAAAGGCGCAAACAGGAAAAGGGAAAAATAAAAGTGGAAAGGGTAGAATAGGAAAAACAAAAACGGTAAAGAGAACGTGGATATGAAGAAAGGGGAAAAGGGGAAATGGTAGGAAGGGAAAAGGGAAACAATAAAGGTGAACGGGGAACAGGAAAAGGGAAGGAAAAAATTGCGTCATCTCCACCAACAAAATGTTTTTACAAATTCCTGGTTTGAAATGAAAACACAAGAATTATTTAGACACCTGGTTAATTTCGCCTTACTCTCCTCACTTTTCAAATAATCTCTTTTATGCTCGTCATGTACCCAGACCAATTTGTTGATTGACAATATTGTTTCAATTCAAATTTTTGAAAAATCAAGGAAATAATAAAAAAGTAGAGTCACGGTAGCGTTTTATTTTTTTTTCACAATGATTTTAAAACAACCCTTAAAATAAATTTAACGACTTTTTCTATTGGGATAAATGTTCCAAATTTATTGCAAAGTCTTTTCCAACATTAATAGTATAATAAACAAATTTTTATGGATTTGGATTATTGGGAATTGTCGACTTTGTTGCTTGAATCTTTAAGAGGTTTTAAAACAACCTTTAAAATAATTGTGAATACTCTTTTGTTAAAAATTACACGTTTTTGGTTTAAAATTAACCTTTTGAATAAAAGTTAGTTTTTCTTTAAGTTAATTTTTTTAACTAAAAATTTAACTGAATTTCTGTCACTTTTGTACAGACATTTAATCTTTTTTTTTTTAAAATGCATTTGTTTTGTTTAAAATTTAACTACTGTGTTGAAAACTTATTTTTTTGTAAAAACTTGTTTCTCTAACGGGAAATACTCTATTCTATTTTTTGTCGAAAATTTATCTATTTTATTAAACATTTGGCTTGTTCTTGGTGGATAATTAACCATTTTATTTGCAAATTTAATTATTATGCTAAAAATTTCATTAAAAATCAACATATTTGGTTGAAAATTAATGTAATTTATTTAAGATTATTCTCTTTATTAGAAAATTATGTTCTTTGATTAATGTTTCATTTTTTTAAGTCGAAAATTGATATTTTTTTGATAGAAATTTAATATTCTTGGTTAAAGATTCATCTGTTTGACTAAAAAATTAAATGATGTTGTAAATTTGTCTTCTTTTAGCAAAAAATACATCTTTTGGCATCAAAATTCAACTATTTGGTAAGTTTTTTTGGTATTGATGATTCATCTTTTCAGTTAAAAATCCAATTTACTAGTTAAAGAGTTAACAAATTTTGTTGAAAATTCATCTTTTTGTCAAAAATTAACTTTTTTGTGTTAATTCCTGAAAATAAAACCAAGAATTCATCGACCAAATTTGAACCATCATAAAATGTTCCTATTGAAATTTGAAAACAGCAAGTAAAGAAAAACACTTTTTTCTTCTAAAAAAGAAAAGAAAATAATTTTTTTCTTTTTTAGAATTTTTCTATTTAGAACTTTTATAATAATTTTAAAAAGTGATAATCATGGAAACTATGAAAAATAGGAAAATGTAATAAAACGACGTGACGGTGTAAAATTTTCATCTTCATTGAAAAAATAAGAAGGTCATATTATAAAATTGTGAAAGTAACCTATTGTCTGTTTTTAATTTTAAAAAAATACTTTCTCATTGTTTGAACAAGATTCAGAAAAATAGATTTCAACAGAGTTCTGCTTTCAATTTTAAAAATTTGTTTGTTTGCATAATTTTCTTCTTATGAATAAAAAATTACAATTTCCTAGAAAAATTATTAAAACTTATTTAAACTATAAGTGTGATATTAGGCCACTAAAAAGTATTAGAAAATCTATTGAGCCACTTTACAGTATTTTTTGAAAACATATTTATTTTCTTGTAACACTTTTTGTTCAATTAATTTTCAGAACTTTATTTTCTTGAGTGTTTGTTTTTTTACAGTTTTTTGCGAAACATAATTGTTTTTAAACCATCTTGTGTAATTTTGTTGAATAATTTGCTTTTTTAAAAGTTTTTGTTGCTTTAAAAAATGTACTTTCAAATTCTACATATTGAGGAGCATCATAAGTATGAAAATTATTTCTTGAAGAAGGTAGAAAGCAACGGGTTGCTTAAAAATTATTGTTATAAAGTTATTATTTTTAAAATGGAATATGTGAAAAATACAAATGTTTAATGAAATAACGCAAACGTGTAGCACTAATAACGCTGTTAAAAGAATAAGGTCATATTGTGAAATTGTAAAGTGTTGATGTAGCATGTAATTGCTTTCTCATGTCTGAACAAAGTTAAAATGAATTTAAAAAAAAAAATAACATTTTTCTAGCTTTGAAAAAAAATTGCAATATTATTTAAAGAGGCGTGGATTTATATAAAAAATATATTGATTAAAAGTTTATGAATAAATAATGACTAATCGTACAAGAAAAAAGTTTAATATCCTTTTATTATCAATAAAAGAGTCCAATTTTAGACGAACCAAATCAATTTTTAACAAGAAATACGTTTATAACAATAGAGTTCAATATTCAACCAAGCGGTTGAATATTCAGACAAAATATGAATTTTAAACAAAATATTAAGATGGATTTTTAACTAAATAATTGAATTTTAGAATAATAATAAGTATAATAATAATTATTATTATTTTTTCATCAAACGAGATGAATTCTAAATCAATGTCTCAAAATCAGTGGAAGCATCAAAGAGTTTTTGTACCATCTAAATGCTATCGGTAGCATCTACTATCGTTGTTGTAATACAGAGTCTTTGAACACATTTATTTTTAAAAAATGAATTTAAATAACTTCTACAACCAAAATTAATATCTTGAATTCCAACTATTTTAAATTTTCTGTATTGGACTTGAAAATGATCTAAACGAGTTGATTCGCAGGACATGCAAATTTTTTAGAGAAGTCATTATAGATTAAGAAATGTCCTTCACAGATTTTGAGTGTATGGAATATAAAATATCTGAAATCTTAACTTTTCTTCATTTTCGGAATTTAAAGTTTATGAAATTTTTAAACGTATCCTGTATTGAGTGAACTTGAAACTTGAAAGTAAAAAATCTAACAAATAGAGCGTGCACGACGTAGCATGTTATGGTTACAGTTTTGAATTTGGCAATTTGTTTTATCAGACTTAGTTATATTGACAGATGCTTATTATACGATGAAAGAAAGTTTGTAATAAAAATTGTATATTGTTCTTTTAGATTAAGTGCACCTACTTGCATCATCAAGAAAAATCACGAAGGCAAATAATGGAATGTCGATCTTCATTGCTTCTTGGTGGTAGTAGAGATAACGATAGAGCTGACGAAAGTTTGAAAACCACAATTTAGTGAGTAGCGTCTGATTTTATAGATTACTTCCCATTGACTGGAGGACCGTACATTCATGATTTCAGAACTTGTTATGTCTGCTTGATTTATTACTCATAGAGCCTTCAAAAATGCTCAAGTATAATATTACATTTTAATTTTCATCTCGACTAAATTTTGAAGGAAATTAATTAAACATTTAAGAACTTTGTTAAATATAGTAATAAATTACGAAACCCTATATTTTTACTTAATTATACATTTATGTATACAAATATTTATTTGATAAAACTTCCGTATAAAACAAATTTTGACTTGATTTATTTCCTATACTTTTTGCCATTGAATCTTTAAATTTTGAAAATAAATATTTGACCCTGAACTTCAATGTTTGAAATTATTTGAATCGTATTTTAACAGTTGCATATTTGTAATTATAAGCGAACACATTGCATTTTTAAATAAGAAATAGCTTCTTTAGCGGATTTACTGCATGCAGCCCTGCTGGAAGTAAACAGATTCAAAAAGATAGAAACGTATGGACATACAATTGTCTATCTTTCTCTATGACTGACTATCCCTTGTGGTCCCATGGGCCTATCTCTTTCTATCTTTGTTGTTCACAAAAGCCTATCTTTATCTATCCCAGACCACCCACTATCAAAGATATATCGTTTTAGTTTCTATCCATTTGAATCCACTCAAAAATGTAGTCTTCTTATCCATTTCAAAAATAAGAATATATTTCGAATTTCAAACTCCCACAAAATAGTATTAAATCAGCAAGGGTTCATAGACCTAACAGCAAAATTTCCTAGCTTTACGACTTACTAGTCGAAGTTCGAACTCTGCAAAGGCATCTGCTGACAGATAGAGTTCTTAAATGCCCGAGAAATTATGATAAGCAAATGCTCTCGAGAATACGAGATGTGATAAAAAAATAACGGGACTTTTCGTTTTGTGCTAATAATATTTATTTATTCATGAATATCAATTTTGTCCCCTTCTGATATAATGCACTTATGTCAGTGCGTTTTCCAATTTTTAAAGCACTTTTGAAATTCACTTTTCGATATGGCATTCAACTGCTTCAGCGCTTCTGCTTTTATCTCATCGATGTCGTCAAAACGTCTTCCTCTCATGGATTTTTTTATCTTTGGGAATAGGAAAAAGTCACAGGGGCTAAGTCCGGTGAATACGGTGGTTGTGGCATCAATACGGTGTTGTGTTTGGCCACAAACTCACGAAAAAACATTGAGGCATGAGCATGTTGCATTGTCGTGGTGCAGTCCCCATGACTGATTTTGCCGATGTAAAACTCCTACATAATATACTTTATTGATCGTTTGACCTTTAGGTAAGAACTTATAATGCACTAAACCGTTGAAGTCGAAAAACACAGTGAGCAAAACCTTCACGTTTGATCGAACTTGCCGTGCTTTTTTCGTTCTAGGTGACGTTGAATGCTTCCAGGTGCACGAATGAGCCTTAGTTTTGACGTTATATCCATAAACTTAATTTAGTAAGTCTTGAGCGATGTCATGGCGATGTCGGCTTTGGTCGAAATTTAGCTGCTACACGTTTCATGTGTAAAAACATCCGTAAAAATTATTTGACATGAACCGTATGATATGCCGAAATCCTCAGCAACGGTATCGTCCGTTACCGATGTGCGAGGACACCCAGGGAGCTCTTCATCTTCAACCTCTTCCCGTACATTTTTAAAACGGTTATACCACTCGAAAACTCCTGCTCGGCTAATAGCCATGTCACCAAAGCAACTTTTAATATTTCAAAAACATTACTGCACTCTATTGCATATTTGTAATGAAACTTGCTGCAAATTCTCTGATCCATTTTTTCCAAAAGTGAAAAATCGCTGAGCACACTAAAACATGTATAACTTCACTGCCAG
>JAAAKG020140406.1:0-12114 GCA_010014905.2 Druon quercuslanigerum
ACTACGACCAGTAGACAAAAAACAATTACCATCATTTTATTAACATTTATCATCTGGTCAAAAACTTTAACAACAACGCATAATATTATCATTAACTAAGATGAATTAGCTTAACATCTACAGTTATTGACCATGTTAAAACTCTTTCTATTCGCTGTATCACTTCTGACGGCCCATTACAGATATCCAATATTTTTAAGCAAGAAGAGAACAGAAACATTGATATCAAATAGAAATCGGAAAGTTATCAATGTTCTGGAGCCCGAAATATCGAGAGGGCAGCAATCGATATTGACCATCGATATATCGAAATCAAAAACATCTATTTTTCCGATGTTTCAATTTTGATGCCAGGCCCGGCAGATAATGTGGGAGAGTGGTTAGTTCTACCCACTGGAAAAATTCCAAATGGGTTAAATACCCACTCGAAATTGGATCGAACATTTTTGTATTGCATTCAATACCAAATTTCGAATTTAGCGCGGGAAAAAGCGTGCTCCAAGCATGCGCGTACATCACTCACATATTTTCGGCAATAATGGCCGCTTGCAGGCTAAACATCATCTGCCGGGCCTGGTCGATGTCACATCACTAATTGAAAGGTTTCATAACAGACGATTATCGCAATTTATAAATTGGTGTAAAGACACTGGACGTTTCTTACAGTGAGATACTTTGTCTTACAGGTAAGAATATCACTTCCTGGATCAGAGTAAAGAGGGGACTCCGCTCTGCTCATGTGTAATTTACAATAGGCCTGTCTAGATAAGAGAAATTTTATAAAAATTGTTCAATTGTTAGATGTGATTTGAACATCATTACCGGATTATACTCATTTAACACTACGAGAGCGACCACCCACCAAACCTCTGCACCTGAGAAGAGGGAAGTTGTGGAGAAACTCAAACAGATGGTGATTGAGTCGGGCTTACCCTATCTGGCTAAGCCTGATTTACAATCTTCCTTTTAAATCATGCAGCCTACGCTGAGAAGGAATTCCAGTATCTTCACACTTGGTTCAAATTTAGATTTAAATTACGGTCTAATTTGGATAATATAATCTCAAACGGAAAAATAAAAAACAGTATTGTTTCTCTATTTAAAGTTCGCCCAATATTCTATAAAAGCAGATATAACGTCTTTATGATTTAAAACCAGCACGTTCAAATTACACTCACAGATTTTCATCCTATCGAAAACTGAATCTACTTATTTTAGTAAGCAGGCAATGAAGTTGATTTCAATTTGCTGATAAATAAGGCGAAGAGTTTAATTCTCGAGTTTATTTTACGTTGAACATTTTGTCACCAGTGTACGAGCTGGAAGTCGCTCTGCTCTAAAAAAGGACAGGGAAAAATCTCGCTAGACACTTAAATTAACACAGAACGACAATCGTCAATCTTACATAAAATTAATTTGGAGTTGCAATATTGCGCTAGTGTGAGCAAGACGTACCTCTCGTTCTGTGTATGAATTTCTTAATTTGACCAATTTTCTCAAGTGCAAGGTTTTTTCTTTGCCTATTATCGCGCTGGTTTTGTGCTGTGACACCTGATGGGATAAGTTTTTGTTCCTTACTTTGTGATTCTCTGTCAAAATTCTGACGGGTTTTGTGTCTTTTTAAGGAAGTTGTAGTCGTCAACATACATCTTTATAAGTTTCGCGTTGCCCCTCACGTAGGGTGCGTGATATGTTCAGGCTTGGCGCGCTGTGGGCGTGTGTGTGTGAAGTGACAGGTAATATCGATCGCTCTTGTCTCTAACATTCAAAGCAGCTACTATTTTCAAAAATGAGTGGCGATTCGAATGTGCTGAACTTATTAAATTTAATCGCAGCTGACACAGAGGAAACCAAAAAGGACGTCAAACTTCTTCAAACTGACACAATTCTATGGAAGTCCGATTTTGATGCTGTAAAGATCCAATTTAGCACATGCAAAGTGCAATACAAAAAGCTGGAAGAAAGTTTTCAGGAATTAGAATAAGAGTGTGGCTCACTCAATCGACAGGTTGACATTCTTCAGCGACAAGCCCGCTCCTGCAATGTTTTAATTGACAACCTATCTGACGATGAGGAATCTAACAAGACCATCTTTCCATTTGTTCGCAATATTCTCACTAGCGCTGATCTCTCACCTAATAAGTCGAACATTGATACCATTTATCGCGTAGGGAGGACGCAAGGTAGTAGGCCCATTCTTGTGCGTTTCAGTTCTGCCAGATGAAGCAGGAGGTTATCAACAAGCGCACAGCTTTCAAAGAGTTGCACCTTCCTGTTAGACTTGATAGATCACCAGAGAAAAAAAGGAAAGGAAAGCCCTATACCACGCTGCCACCAAGCTAACAAATGTGGGTATTAACGTTTTTGTTCAGGGTAGCTGTATTTTGCTGGTTGACCGTCAGCTCTCTCTCCCGGAGGTCAAATCCCTTCTAAAAGAAAAGGGAAACGATAAAATTTCCAATGAAACTGAATCACCGTCAAGAAGAAAATCCAAAACACGGCAAAAGCGCCTAACAGATGGATCGAATAACTTCATGGACTCATTTATAGAAAACATTGCTTCAAAGTCGGAGAAGCCTCAGTCTATCAGTCAAAAACGTACTAGGTCTGTTAAGGTTTAGCAACTTGCAACAGAGAAAGAAATTGCTAATCAGAATGTCATATCTCAATGTGGAATGCTCTCGGCCGTTCCAATTTTGCTGATGTCGCAAATTACGTAATGAGATCGGACATCTTCTACCTGTGCGAAACATGGGTAACTTTGCCGAAGTTAGAATCCTCTGTTGGGATCGTCGATCACACCGCTATTGTAATTAATGCATACTGTTCTGCTAGAGTCAGCGGCCCTAGTGGGGGTTTAGAAATTTTTATAAAAAAATCTGTATTCAACTTTGAAATTTTATTAATTTTTGTTACATGTATTTTTGTTCAATGTTGGCAGAGGGCATTTAAATTTATTGTGCGTAATCTTCATTTGAAACCATCTATGGATACTAAGCTTTTTTGCAGTTCACGTTGATATTTCGTACTTCATACAGATGGCCACAAGACTGTAAATAGAGACTCATTTTTATTGTATAATAAAATAATTTGAAATAAAACCCGCAAATGTTACTATATACACTGAGTATTTATTTCTGAGAACTCTGCCTACTTCAACGACGAAATGGAATTATAAGGACGGAATTATCCCCGCCCTAGAGGCTTAGAAATTAGTCCTACGTCAAGGGTTGCGTGATTTTCCAGAAATGTAAGGTAGAGCAGGCACACCCTGCAGGTATGATGGACCAGCGCGTCGTGGAGCAGCAATGGACAGTGGTCGCAAATGATGTCATGGGGACTTTTCCGAAAAGCAAGGCAGGTTACCGATATGTTCTGGTATTTCAAGACCTATTCACCAAATGGTTGGTGTGTAATTCACACGCATAACGGCACAGAGTTCATCAATATAAATTAGGGGCAGTGTGTACAAAATTTTGATCGTTCAAAGTACCAACCCTGTGTACCACGCTCAAGCAAACCTTACCGAGCGCGTGAACCGGACCTAAAGACGATGATCATTTCCTTTTTGCGGGAAAATCATAGGAATTAAGATTTGTACCTACCCGAGTTTAGGTTCGCTTATAACACAGCCGTACATGGCACCCTCAAAGTTTCCCCAGCGTTCTTGAATTTCGGCCGTAAACCCTTACTCTACCGGTCACTGCGTAGAGAAGTAGAATCGGGTACAAAACATACGGAGTCTCATCCCGAAGCGTGGGCCAAGAGAGTCACTAGGTTAGACCACCTACGGGATTTGATTTGTCGAAATCTCAAAAGAGCTTATGAGACTTAAGCCAAGTATTATAACGCAAAGAAACGCGATAGGAACTTCATGGTGGGTGATCTAGTCCTTAGGCCTAATCGACAGCTTTCCAAAAAGGCCAACCACGTCGCGGGCAAATTGTTTCCGCAATTCGAGGGCCCTTTCAAGATCAAGCGTCGATTGTCTCCGGTGATTTTCACTCTCATAGATACAAGGGGCAGGTTTATCAGTAAAGGACACATTCCTTAACTGCGCTAACTTAAAATTCATATCTTCCGATTGCCTTCAAATTTTTAGACTTTGTTTGCCTATATGGTAGTACCCACCAATTTATAAACTTTCAATACCATTCCTCCTCGAACTACAGGGGGTGAAATTTGCATCCCCCGGGCAAAACGGGAATTTTTAAATAGCCATAACATCCTTTCTACAAATGCGAATGTCAAAATGTAAAAAAATGCATGTAAAATATTTATTTAACATTTTCTACTCTTGGGGCAGTTTTTCTTCTTTTAAAGTATTTTTAAACGAAAGTTTGATTATTTCCCCATAAAAATTTGTTGTTTGGCATTTTGGAACTGAAAATATTTATGTAGTTATGCGAAGATATCCGAGCGAAACCCTTTCTCTCGCGCTCGGACAGGTTGGCCAGTCCTAACGGGAATTAATTGTATGCATGATTATTCAGAGAAGTTGCACTCAATTCATCATAATTTATTCAGGTTGCCTTTCGTTGCGTATTGTTTGCTTCTCTGAAATTGCAGCTTTTTGATTGTCTTCGGAAACAGATCTTATTCTATTGGGAATAAGGTTTTTTCAGTTGCAATTGCCTGTTCTCATTTAGAATGAATGCGTGGTATTTTAGAGTGTCGGGAACTGTAATTGCTTCAGTGAATCTAGTTTCTAATTCTTTGATCATCTCTATGTGATCTTCTTTCGAACTGAAAAGAATGACTGTTTCGATCAAATGATTCTTAGCCCATTCGAATAACTCCATCACAGTTAGTATTGGATTCTGTGCTGAGCGCTGCAAGGTAGCTTTTGCGGCAAGTCTCTTCAAATTTCCACCAATCCCGTCACCTGGATCCTTTCCATGTGCAGTGTCCTAGAAAATAGATGACTGTGAAAGGTCTTTAGGCATCTCACTTTGCTTCGAAAGCAGAGATTCGCAAAGAGACTTAAAAACGAACTTATAACCTGAACTAAATGAACAAAAACTGCAGAAAAGAAAGATAAACAATTTATAAATATATAAAACTAAGAAAAAAACGAAACGTGAGAAATCGCAGAAGAAACATACAGAAAAATTCTAAACACTACACGTTGGTTGGTTTTACCTTTTAGGAGACTGAAGTCAGAGTAGAGTAACGCAGTGCAACGTTTTGCTTGAGGCCAAGAAACAAATGACAGTCTATGGGATTGCCTTTTGTTTCTTGGTACAATATGAGAAATAAATGAAAATCCCTGCCTCATCACAAAAGTTGCCCTTTTCACTCTTTCTTTTAGGTGACCATCCACTACCTTGGACTTTTCCGCATTTAACTCTAATCTATTCTTATCAAAGTATCTTCTTAACCTTTCCATTATCTCCTTTAAAACCTCCTCGCTTTTTCTAGCAACACTATCTCATCTGCATATGCGAGTGATCATATCCTAACTCTTCCTACCCTAACTCTTCCTACCGCTCCGGTCGCTAGCTTACTTTCCTTATCCGCGATTAAAATTGCAAAAAATATTGGGCTAAGTAGACACCCTTGACCTAACCCGCCAGCTCTCCAGAAATCCTCTGAAATTCCCTCCTCTCTTCTTACCCTATCTTTCATCTGTTGATATACCTACCTTACTCTCTCTACCAAATCTCTCTCCACTCTAATTTGTTCCATCAGCTTCCACAAACTCCTTCTATTCACCAAATGGAACGCACCTTTTACAACTACAAAAAACGCGTACATTTTGGCACCCTTCTTAGCTAATTCTCTATCTACCACGTGCTGGAAAATGTAAATATAATCGATATTACCCCTTCCTTCCCTAAAATCCGCCTGTGTTCCCGGAAAAATTCCTTTCTCCTCGACCTCCTTCCGCAGATTATCTGCCAACACCATCGCGTTTACTTTGTACTTCGTATTTATTAGCATAGTCCCTCTATAATTTTCCTGTCTCTTCCCATCCCCTTATTTCTACAGTGCAGTCATGCTACCTTAGATCTTTCCAATTTCCTTATCCGCTTTTCTATCTGCTCGCCATTCAGCCCTTAAATGAATCTTTAGGAAATTCCCTCCATTCCTCACTCCCTATCGTCTTCCGATCTTTATTCTCATTTCTCCCCTACAGCCTAAATTTTCCTACCTAGCCTTTAACCCAGCCTATGCTCTGTAGCAGCGCTTCCACATCCTCCCTTTCTTCCCCGCTCTTTATCTTCAATCCCTTTAACACAATATTATTTCTCCTATCTGCATTTTCTTTTCTCTCTATTTTCAGCTCCATTGCACAATATTTAACGTGTTTAAAACAAGTGAAGAACGATTCAAAGAAAAAACGAGAAGTAATATCATTTGATGAATATAAAAAATGTTCCACGGAGTGCCACCGAAATATTTAGTTTAAGATAATGATTAGGCTTTTTCCTATAATGTGTCAAAAAACCAGCTTCAAGTTTCAATAAAGTAAAAAACAATAATTTTATGTGGGTTCTCTTGATGTATTCTTTCCCATATTTTTATTAAAAAAAATGTAGACCTTATATTTATGCAAACGTAACCTCACCTTAACTTAAACTTTCCTCTACAAAACAATTACCCCTGGCACTGCTATGTTTACTTATCACTCATTATTGTAATCAAAACAGTTTTATTAAAAAATATTTCTGGTACATTTTTAGAAGCTTCGCCTGACAATAAGACTTTTCCCATGGCCAGGAGGGAAATATTCTATCTTTTAAAATCCGAATTACTATGAAGCCTAAAAAGAATGCTTAGACATTATAGAGAAAAATGTTTCTGAAAAGCTGGGCATCGTTTACGAGATTTCAAACACCATGAAAAGGAATATCAAATTATTGTTTACTCTAATCACAAAAAATGACAAGATGCTAGTCGAAAGGAAAGTATGCAAGTCATACGCTAAGTTGATGAAAAACGAGTGGGAAATTTTATCCGAGGGGCTACTCACTGAAACACCTGGAAATCTTAAAACTATGAATGTGGCAGTCTCAATCGAATTCGCATAGAGAGTGCTATGATTTCGTTGAGATTGCTGGAATGGTCCAAATTTCCAAAACTTCTCTAGTTCAGGTCTCTTGAGGAGAAATCAGACTCGAATAAGCTCGGCAGGGTTCGGATGGAGTCGGCTGTTGGTTCCACTCACCCAGGCAACGTGTACATCACGAACGTGCGTCCGCTTTGTGATGTGAATGTTCTTCGCTCGGCGAAAGATTTCTAAAACTTCCAAGAGTTCCTCACGGAGTTCTCCTAAGATTTCCAGCGCAGCAAACTGATTTTCTCAGTAACAAGCCCCTCCATTTGATTAACATTGAGCTTGTTCCTGATATTTTTATAGGATATACCCTACTTATGGTTACCAGCTGGGTCGTCTCGAAATTCAGGACACTTACAACAATTCTAAAAAATGGTTATCGACTTTATTTCGTTTCACGTTGCGTAAATTAAATTACGTGCACAGATAGGGGAAAAATGTATCATGCACTGTTTTCACTGAAAGTAGGTTGCGTGCATCGCTCCCTTAGAATCCTATCAAAGAAAAAATTATCTAGCCATTGGCACCTAATTCACTATTGGCGTTCAAAATCATAACATTTCTTGAAAAAATCTAGTTCTGTAATAGCCAGGACATTTTCATAGATTTTAAGACAAAACAGGACACGAGGACAGATTGGAAAAAACTAGGTCATGTCCCGGAAAACAATGACGTTTGGTAACCTTAATCCTACTATAACAATTGTTTGTCCAATTCTCTAATATTTCGCCAGTTACTCTAAAGATTCAGATAAACAAATGCTATAGAATAGAGACAGTCAAATGAAAAATATTTAGCAAAACCTTATATAGATCATGACTTTTTGGGATCTTTATAAAGATCCGCCATGTTGGATCCATGCTTTATTTTTTCCTTTATTTTTGACACCGGATTCGTAATCAGCTAGCTCAAAAACCTCCTTGTATCAATTTTAAACAGAATTAACAGCTTATTTAGCGCACTTGCTTTATACATTTATTCCGCATTTTTTTCTTAGCTTTGAACTTTGGATTCATAATTATCGACCTTGAAAGCCCCCTTATGCCAATTTTTAGGAAAATCAAAAATTTATTTAGCATTCCGGTAACAACGAATTGATTGGGATGCATATATTGGCATTAACGTAAACGGACTTTTCAATCCCTTTAAATGCGTACCAATTGCATTTATATCCGACAAATAACTAAATCACATTGACCGACATTGACTATATTCAATATTTTGTCGAGAGGATTAAATGGGATTGGCACGGTTCAATACTTGGCTCCTGATAGGCATTACTTGACATACAATTTGACTGTTCGCCGAGTACCATTGCATAGCAATAAATGGCATAAACTTGTAGGCATTACAAGCAAATTACTGTAAGACCTTGAAGTTATTATTATTAATATTATTGATGTTCTGTGTTGAGACCGTTACAGCCCTTGACGCCTGGTTAAACTCGCTGCGTTCCCTTCTAAGCCTCAAGCGTGACTCCATAGCCCTATCCAAAGGGAGAGGACCGCTGCCACGCTGTTGGCCGATATTTCAGACTCATTGATGCAGATACTGACTGTAAGTATCACACGTTTCCCCTACTGGAAATGCCTGCAAGTGGCTCAGGTCCAGTAAACTTTTGTTTTGCTGCTAGTTTAGCTAGCCTGTCTGATATCTCATTATCCTTGATTCCACTGTGAACAGGGATCCAAAGCAGAGTGACGCGGTTGTCTGTCGCTAGCCTATTCAGTGCCTCAAAACACTCTCAAACTAGTAGTAACGTGATCGTTGTTCAATTCAGAGCCATGACAGTAGCTCTACTGTCTGAGCAGATACGAATTTTTTTTTTATTGCCATACTCCCCTGCCTTATAGGCGCACTGGAGTATGGCCATATTCTTAGATCGTAGAATTGTGGAATAGGACCCCATCGCAATTGTGAACCCCATTACATTCCTTCTACGATATGCACTGGGTCCTGCGGCTCCCTGTTCCTGGAGCAATCTGTGAACCAGTTGTCTACATCACTGGGCAGGTGTGCCTCACCGTTAAGCCATTCCACTCTTGTGGATAGGGTAATACGATACTTCTTGTCAAAGAGATAGTGACGAGTAGACATTTTGTCCCTGAGCATGCTCAGTGTCAGTCTCCTCGCAATATCGATTAGTGTCCACACTATTGTCGAGATTCTGCTATCATTTTCCATATTTAATCTCTAGGTCACTTTCGCAGCCACGGCCTTGATGTTCAGATGGAGGGGCTCCAAACCTGTAAGTGCCCCCAGAGCCATTGTGGGTATCGACTTCGAGGCACCCGTGACGCCTCTCAGAATCAGTCCTCTGATCCTTTCCAGTCGAGTCTTCACAGTACACAGTTTGACCCTGCTCCACCAGACCACCGCTATATAGGTAAGCCTGGGTCGCATGATCGCATCTCTAATTGACCTGGCCACCTCTGAGAGTGCACTTCTTAGTTCCGTGGAAAACTGATCCCAGTTTATTCCTTATGGATTTCTGGCCCATTTAGGGCCAGAAACTGACATAAGGCATTCCAACTCGAACTCTATCTGTGAGTGATCTGAGAGTGGGTTCATCTGAGACTCTCCACTTCTTGATATTATCTGTAAAACTACCGGCACAGAGAGTGATGTCAATGACTTTCTTCCTTAACGAGTTATGAAACGTCAAGGTGTTCCCCGTATTAAGAATGTCTAAATCAGTAGTAATTAGGTATTCCCCAGCAAAATAATTATGTTGTATGAGAAAAATATTCACATGGTTTAAAACAAACCCAAAAAAAGAGTATGCTTATTTTTCTCTGACTGGCAAAAGTGACCTAAAAAAGAATTTTTCTAAAACAAAAAAAGTGTCTGCATTTCATCCACTATTCAACGATTGTATCATATTAAAATAGTAAAACGTTGTTTCAACCATTTTTATTTATATATTAGTTATGTAAATCAATGTTACGTTTTCAATAAAGGGAGAAGATTATCGAATGAAATTGAATATCCGAAAAATTCCATTCGAAAGCAATGTTGTAACTTAATATTACATATAAATTACTAATAATATGTTTATACTGTGTGTTATTACTTCTAAGCACAATGTATTTCTCGAACTCGTTACAAAGAATTAGATATCATCTTTAACAGATTCATTTAAAATAATGTAAGTAAACATTTTTAAACCTGCCTATTAGTATATGATATGCACAAAAAAATTACTAGAATAACTGAGCACGAACACATGTATTTCTTACCTGACCACGTTTATTTAAGAGGAAATGCTTGAAAATCCCATTTTTTCAAAAATTTCCAAAAATCTATGAGCAACTATGCTATGTATATTGGGGTTGCTAGTTAGGAATTTAAAGAAAAAATGCAATATTGGGGACCAGTATTGATAAAAAAATGAATTTTTTAGACATCTTGACATCATCTCTTTTTTGATATATCCACTCTGTGAGTACCGGGTGAGTTGTACCGCGCAGGTCGTACGTTCCTTTCGTAGCTCATATCTCGAAATGGGGTAATGTATGTAATGGCTTCAGGTCAGCAAAAGATAGAGATTCTCAAATATGGAATAGAGTACGTCAAGTGTTCCCACTTAAAATTAATCTTTTTTAGATCGGGTTGAAACTTAGCTGAATTATAGTCTTAGTAGACCTACATTAATTAATCAAGCCGTAGGCTAATTTATGAACCTGTTGTGAATATACATGGTTTCAACGAGCCCATCAACCCGTTCGTCGTCAAGAAGTTGGCTAGAATTCCTCTTCAGGAAATCACTCAACCTATGGTATACCTGTCTGAACCACCCCACTACTGGGACTCGCTGCCTACTAAATACAAAAGTGAACATTTATCGTTGACGCTCAATTATCATGGTTTTGGAATGGACTTCTGGTGAGATAGCTTATGAAGAAGTAAGCCTTATATTTCGAAATACACTGAGTGATGCTACTGTAGTCTACGTTAAAGGTTCTTGGCTCCTCGGGATCAACTAAAAATTATGCTTAATCTTTTTTTTAAATCAATCAAATATTTAATTCGACACCGAGTGAAGATTTATTTAAAATTATTCAGTACGTTAAGAATAAGATAAGAATTGCTTCAGCTGATTTAAAATTTAATTCTTTATATTTATTTCCGGCGTTAAATATCACAAACATTGTTGAAGTGAACTCTAAATCCAAATATCGCTTACTGTCAGCGGTGAAAAATCACAGACGCCATTGGGCTGAATTTTCAACGATGGACTCTATTAAAAAAATTGTTCGGTTGATATTAAATTTCATTACTGGACACACATGGTTGGTATTCATTTCCAAATTTCGCGCGGTTCCGTTTCTTTGATCGCCAAACATTAGAGTAAGCGATCATTATGATTAACTGCATCGATGTGTAGAACGAGAATGCGTATCCGAACAATACGTCATACGTCAGACTTTCTAGAAACTTCGATGTACACAAAAATCTTTATAGATCACGTAACATTTTCTGGAATCCTCGACACATTGAACTTCCAATGTGAACCATTCTACAAAGAACTCGTCATTCTCGAGTTGAGACTTGAGCGATCTAAATACTCCTAGATTTACGCTATCGCGATTTTAAAATGAGAGAGTCCACAGGATTTAAAAACGTTAGCCGAGTTATAAGAGTTGCTATAAGAGTCCACAGGAGTCGAGCCGAGTTCTACTCGAGTTGATGGGAGTGGGAGTATGTTTCTGATTCTTAAGTCACAATCGAAACACAGCAGTCACACAGCCCACTCACCTGTGTGCCACTCAAACGCATTTAAAAGCATGGCATTGTAGCTTTACTATACATCACGAAGTAATAATAAGGGGACCGATCTCCGTGCATAGGGGAGGGTGGGGCGTCACGGACACCCTAACTTTCAATAATAATTACGCAATATATAAAAAGTCGGAGGCATTGAAAAAATACGGAATGTAGAAAAGTATGTAACGAATCAAATGCGGTAGTTTTTAGATAATTTTATTTTTTAAGTTCTTAACCAAAAATCAAATATGAAAATCTTGAAAACTGCTCTACGTGCCCCACTAGGG
>JAAAKG020140407.1:0-12114 GCA_010014905.2 Druon quercuslanigerum
CGACTCCACGCTTTGCTATACACCTTTCATTTACGTTGATTTATAATTCCCCAAAATTTTTCTGCTTTTTTTAACTTGAATTTTTAAATATGGGAACTAATTTCGATCTTGGGACTGGCTTGGTCGGTGCATTTAAGTGTCACATGCCCTTAAGGCACTGCCTAAGCCAAATAAGTAGAACGTACCAGGACAAAAAAGGACATTACAAATATTCAATTTTGTTGCGGAGTTCATCAAGGTATAAGTCAGGGCTTGATCAGGACGCATAAGATCCAAAATAGGACGAAAAGTGTGACGCAGGACCAAAACAGGTATTAATTGAGTTTAGCAGGTTCAAAATAGGACCAAAATTTCGACTCGGGTTAATAAATTAAGTCACGTACTTTCTTCCATTTAAATAAATTATTTGTTTAAATGATTTTCTTTATTCAAAAAAAAAATTATTTTGATTCAAAACAGTTACTAGGAACAATCAGAGAAATAATTCCTTTAGAGTCAGTAATTTGAAATAAGCGAATTATTTCTTTGAATCAAAGAAAGATTTTTTTAATCCACATTTCTAATATGCCACGAGATTGCGCAGAACAAATCTCTCTTGGTAATAATTTAAATCCTGACATCATGTGCACAATTTCGTTACAATTTATTTTTTTATCTGAAATTTTCGTGAATAATTGCAAATTAGGAAAGAATAAAATTCATTAACACACAAATAGACAATGCAAGTTTCTTGAAACTCGAGCTGTCGAATTCGTTTATTAAAAAATATTCCCATGCGAAGAAAAATGAATTTTTTTTCTTTTTTCTTGCATTTAATGAGAGTTATTATCGTTTTAAATTAAATGGCATCATTTGCTTCATGAGGAAGCCAATTTATTTATAATTCATTATTGGATTCAAAGAAAATGTTTATTTATTTTAATTGACCTGTGTTCTTTTTTCAACCAAAACGTTTATTTCACTTAAAGAAATGTACAGATCAAATAAAAAATTATATGTTTTTAATTTAAAGAAATTTTTCATTTCAAGCAATCAAATATTTCGTTATTTCAAAGAAATATTTGGTTTGCAGGTACGAAATATTTCTTTAATTTAAAGAAATTTTCCGTTTAAATTAACGAAAGATTTCTTTAAATCAAATAAATTTTTTTTTTAATTCTTTAAATCAAACAAATGATCCTTTGACCGTATATAAATACTGGAATTTCTTTGATTTAAAGAAAGTTTCTTTGATTTCACAAAACTTTTTTCTGGGTGTGACAGTGATTTTTTATTTGACAGAAATTAAATCTTTTAACAAAAAAATCTATCCTGTCGTATTAAATGTCACTTGATACTACATGATATGATCCGTATCAGTACTATATTTATCATCTTTAAAATTAAGATAATTTTAATTTAAAATCGTAATATTGAGTGCAATTAAAAAATATTTTAATCTCTAAGGCTTTGAAACTAAAGTTTAGTCTTAAATTAATTTTTAGATTAATTTTTGGAAATTTTAAATTTCAAAATATTGTATATTCAGAATCAAAATTTCAGGACCGTTTCGCTGGTAAATATTTTAAACTTTTATATTATAAACTTTTATAAACAGTTTTGAAATTAATAATTTGAGATGTAAATATACAGCAAATTCGAATTTAAAGACTTAAAATTGGACAATTTCAAAAAATGAAATCTCATTATAGCAATATTTTTTTGTATTCTTCATTTTAATTTTTAATTTTCAATGTAAGATCTTAAAATGCTCTGATTTTTAGTTAAAGGTTATAATTTTAAACGGTTTGCGTATAAAAAAGTTTTAATGTCAGAATTTTTGATAACTAAATTTTTTTCAGTGTTAAATGAAGTTCGCATTTTTTTAAGTTTTAACGTTACAACGTAGAAAATTTTTCATAATTAATGTTTTCTTTTCAAAATTACTAATTATTATTAATGTTTTTTTTTAAATATTTTAATTTATTTTTTGAGTTTAGCAAAGTTTTGTCTAATTAGATCTAATGTTAAGTTATAATTTTATTATGTAATAATAATGGTAAATTATAGCATTTAAACAGCTTTTTTGACTGAAATAATAACTACATTTTTCGTCGAAAATTAATCTTTTTAGAAGATGATTAATTTTTTTAAACTAGGAATTTAGCTTATTTAGTTTTAATAGAAAATGTATCTTCTTTACTTGAAACTTCAACTATTTGGTTGCAAAATGATATAGTTTGTTAAGAATTCGTATTTTCTGGTTGAAAATTCAACTGTTTTTGACTTAAAGTAAGAGTGTTTTTTAGTTAAAATTTTAACTATTACACTCTTCGTTTAGATTTCATTTTTAGGTTAAAAATTGAACTAACCTGATGAAAATTATTTCTTTAATAGTTTAAAATGATTTTTTTAACTACAAATTAAGCATATTGGTTTTAATAGTGAAATAGCTTACACTAATTCAAATAGTGAAATTTTCACCATTGCGGATTTAGAGAGGTTGTAAAGACTTGTACATGACTTTCAGGTTTTACCTGAGATTATTGTTTTATTTTTTAAATTCGAGAAGGAGTTGCGTCAAAGAAGTATATTTCAGATCTGACCTGTTATTTGATTAAAAATGAACACAAGCGGCACATCTCAAATAAAAATTTGTTATGATGACTCAGAAATCCTGTATTACTTATTCCGTATCTATAGTTTTGTATCCAAATTTATCAATATTTTTAAAATAATTTTCTAGGTTATGCGATCTGTTAAACGCAATATTTCACAGATTATCCGAAGAATAATATATGTTACCTTATTGAAGGTAATTGGAAATGTGTAATTGACAAATTGAAATTCTAAGTACACTAATCTCTCGTTTTCAGTCCAATGTCGGGGCTTGGCTTCAAATGGCCTTGGACTGATTTCGGGGGGATCGAAACGTAAACAGTGAGGACTGCCTGACTCGTTTCCAATTCGAATATATATCTATATATAAAGTAGTAAATATACAGTATATAAACAGAGTTTGGTGTAATAGGAAAGCTGCCTTGTAAATTTATGTTAATTAAACAAATTTTGTTGATTAGAAAATAAATATGAGATATTCGACATCTGTAAATTTTTGAACCAAAAATCCTACTTGTTTTTTTAACATAAATATATTTTAGACTTTATAAAATGCCAGAAAAAACTAAGCATAGCATCTCATAATGAGGTTAGGGACATTTGAACGAAAACTTTTTTGTAAAGGAAATTCTTTCAAAAATCTGATGGACATAATGTTGAAAGGATTTATCGGATATCGCTTTTTCTAATGTAGCAATGCAAACCTAGGTTTACCAAATTTTGAGGAATTTTAAATTCTGTAAAATCGTGCACCAGGTATTTAATAAATAAAAAATTATAAAAATTATAAATTTAAAACATCAGATATTATAAAGCAATGTAAATGAACATTTTGTAAATAATTCTTAGCCACTAAAATCGAAGAAAAAATATGGAATCATTTCCTGGTTAAACAAAAATTTACACCAGTTAACAAAACTCAAAGTTTAAGTTTTTAAAGCTGAAACCTTTTTATTTGAAGTATAAAAAAATAAAAAGCCAATGAAACCAATCAAAGTGAAAGCTTTGTGATTACAAAGCGCTTTAAATATATAATAAAAACATTTAAAACAGTGATTTAGAATTTAAAAGTTCAGTAACCTATGTAGAAGTTACAAGCCTTTTTTTTAATAAAGCAGTCAAAATTGTACAATATGGATTCAGGAGCCCTTAATTTTTAAAATTATAAAGTATGCTATTTGAAAATAAAGTATAAAAAATGTAAGTTTTTAATCTTGTTAAGATTTGATTTCAATTAGTAAAATTTCAGAGACTTCAAAAATAGCATTTTAAAATTCAGGCTTTAAACTGCTTAATTTTAAACTTAATAATTTCTCAATTTTATAATTTAAAACTCTAATTTTCCAAAATTGTGTAAATTTAAAATTAAACTCTTATTTCTTGATATGCTAAAATGTCGAAAAACGTCCGTACTGTTACATAAGATTTTATGAATTTATGAGCATGTGAACTGGATATAAAGACTAAAAATAAAGTTTTTTTGAGACTATTGAATAATAAATCTGATCAAAATTATAGATATGTGTGGCCATTAATCACAATGTTTCAGGAAGGAGAGAATATTAAAAAAATTTCTGTGCTTGGGGGAAAAAAACAATTGTTGCGATGAATTCCGCACGTATTTAATTCTATTTGAAAACCTAATGAAACCTAATGAAATTAAAATTAAAATAAATTAAAAACCTAATTAAATTTAATACTGTACAATAAAAATTTAAAGCCTTCCAAATTCAAAGATTTTAGGATTTAGCATTGCAAACCGAATTATTAGCAATATTTAAAATTAAATATTTTTAAAATAAGTTAGAAAGCTGAGTTCATTTTTGAACTTTGTTCCGCATCACACGACCTTTGGTTCGAAATTTAAGTTTTTGATTTTCTGCATAGTAATTTCGATAAATAAAATCAAATGACAAGTCTGATCAAAAATTGATTTTTTTGTAGGACTTTTGAAATTTTGTAGGACTTTTTAAAAGACATAATTGCTCTTCAAGACTTTTTCTGGCATTTTGCGTCACTTGGCTCAAAGTTTGGATTTTCGATTTTTCATAGTATTTACGAAAAATAAAAAGAAAGTATCAAGTCTTATAAAAAATGGTTTAGCAAAAAATTATACATCTTATCAAAAGCTACAATTTTTCTTTTACACGTTTTTACTTACTTGTCGTCGTTTGGCTTAAAATTAGAATTTTCTACTTATGCATTTTCGTTCCATAATACCTAAGAAATTAGTTAAATAGAAAAATGGTTAAAATACAAATTTTAGATATTTTGAAAGGCTTTAGTTCCACACATATCTATTTTTAACATATCTATCGTTGTTTGGCGTTAAAATGGAATATTCGATTTTTGAAAAGCATTATTGACGCATAAACCCATAATCGGTTCTCAAAAAATAATGGTTAACGAACTAATTATTTTTCTTGGACCTGCAAAAATTGTGTGAAATTCGGAGATCCATCGAAAAATTCTGCTGTTAAATTTCGAGGATTTCTAATACTTTCTCAATCATAAATGATGAGAATATAATAAATTATAACAAATTTGTATCTATTTTTTAGGCAAGACATTTTATATATAAATTTGGTTTGGTACCTTTTCTCGTTTTTCTACAAATTTGTCATTAGTATTTTTATCATAAAGAATCTTCGTGAAAGCATTAAACCTATTATTGTATTTTTAAATTTATTTTTTACGAATAAAATTAAAATTACACGTCCTATCTAGAATTGAATTCTACAGTATCTGTGTTTTAGGTTCACAATTTTTTTCGCTAATTTTTTTTTTCGTGGCTTGTGCCGTTTTACAACAAATTTAGTTTTTTTTTAATGTATTATTTTCACGATGAGAAAAAAATAAGCATCATAGCAAAAAATGATGATTAACCAATTTGAAGCTCTTCTTGGTTAAAACAGCTTTTGTTTATTTATTTTTTTGTAGCTTGTGTCGTTTGTCCAAGAATTGAATTTTTAAAATTTTTATACTGGATTTTCAAGAATAAAACGAAAACCACGCGTATTAACAAGAAGTAATTATTGAATAATTTGTAAATATTTTTTGTGAGGACAAATCATCTTGTGTGCTTTTGTTTTTCCGTATAGTGCATAGTTTCTCCGCAAAATATAGTTTTGGATTTTTGATCACTTACGTGCGATCAAAATTCAAATTTTTGATTTCTCAAGAAAATTCTAAATGTTTTTATAATAATATTTTAGAGCTTGCAATAAGCATAATTTTACTCTTCTGCACTGTTTTTTATATCGGGTTTTTCTTTTTGCTTAAAATTTTCTTTTTTGATCGATTTAAAAATTTTGTAAATGTTATGAGTCTGTTAATTTTATTTTTATCAAAAAAAGCAGAAGAATGCAATTTTTGAGTTTCTGAATACTAAAAATTGACGTCTAGAAAATTTGTCAATTTCCAAAAAAAATATTTTAAAAATATGTTTAAATGATCTAACTTTTAAATTTTTGATAAACAAATTTGTTAATTATCTTTTTTAATAAGAACGATTAGACTTTTTTTTAATGGTAAGAAATCAGATAAAAATAAAAATGTTATTTCTGGAAAAACAACACAAGAGCCGAAAAAAAACAAAAGTTGCTTAGCAACAAAATATATAAAAATTGGTTATAAACTCTTTTTATAGAAATATATTAAAAGTAAAAAATTTCACTTTTTGAAAAAAGGACACAATCTGCAATAAAACCTTATTTAACAAAATATTTGCCTAAACGCTAGGACACGTATTTTTAGCTTGAATCGTAAAAAAATTACATTGAAAATAAAAAAATTAAGTTTACAAAAAAAGGCACAAGTAGCAACAGAATGTTTAGAAACATTTTTTTATTAGGATGCGCACTTCTTTTTAATTGTAAAAATAAGACAATTCAAATACATTAGTTTAAAAAAAATGCGTATTATGAATTGTCAGGATATGAATTTATTCAAATGATATATTTTTCAGGGTAGCTAAGAATACAATTTAATGAAAAATAAAAACAAATGTTAAAAAGTAATCATTAAAAATAAAATATAATTTTTTTTTTGCTATATGTGAATAAGTAGCCCCAGAGTGATGTACAGAAATAAATATAATATACATTTGGTACAATAGAGCTTAAAATAATGCAGAATATCTCCAGTTTGGACAAAGTCGAGTGCGAAGCACGAGATACACGGTGGGGATGTGTACGTTAAAGGCGAAAGAGATTTAACAAAAGAGAATTCACAATCAACAAATAACAGTGCGTACGGGAGCTGGAGTTCAACGCGACAGGAGAGCAGCGGTCACTCCAGTCCGTTGGACTCCCGCTCACACACACATACACACACACACACGACTGTTTATACCGCGCTCCCGATTGGTCAACGTTAAATATTTTATAATGCAAAAATTAAAACTTCAAATGATTTTTGGAAAAGGACACTTTGTATAATTTTAAATTGTAATTCTCCTCTGAAGTTTCGAAATCTGTTCTTGAAATGGCAACGCGTTCATTCCAAAGTCGTATGCTAAGCTCATAAACAAATATTGTGATACAGATTGAATAATGCTTCTGAAGATCCGCAGAACTGTGTAAAATCTTTTAAAATCCGTTAAAGTAGATTAGAATCCCTTGAAACCTTGAAAATTCTATGCAATGTTTAAAATATTATAAAAAACTGTTAGAATCTCTTTAAACGCTAAAAATTTGTTTGAAATTATTTTAAAGAATTTTTAATAAAAAATGTTTGAGTATTCAGCTTTTTTTAACAGTGTATATTCAAAACTTAAGTCATTAGCCCATTGGATTTAGACAACATGTTTTTTTTTATCTTGATTATTTAATATTCAATGAAACGCTAATATGAGCCTTTTATTACAACTAATGACAATAAGGAGTTACGTTTTACTTGATTGTAATTTTAAGCAAATACTAGGTAAATTTTTCGAAGCTATTTTTGGTCAAAGATACCTTTCAAGAATTAAAAATGGCTTCAACTACATTTTACTTTAAAACAAACTTGCAATTTAGTGTTTGTGAATTTTCTTTGGTTAAAGCTCCTTCGGCTTTAACGAGCAAATTCTCATCTAATGTCTCGCGAATAAAAATTTTTAAAGAAAATTTTGAGATCTATATTGAAAACAATTTTTTTATTAAACACTTTATTGTACCTTGCGTATTTTGTCCAAAAATTTTATTTTTTTATTTCCACTTGGTTTATACGCAAAATATAAGAACTGTGTGTCAAACCAAAAAATGTTTAATAAAGAATTTTGAGACATTTCTTGGGAGCTAAATTTTTATTTTTGATACTATCAAAATTTGAAATTTAGAATTTTCTGGAAAATTAAAAAATTTGTTATAATAATCTTGTAGGATTGTTTAAAATCCACATTTGTCTTTTTCTCACTTTTTTCGAATTTTCGAGTACTACGAATAGCAGCACATCGATTTTTTAAACCTTAAAAAAAATTATCTAAAAATATTAAAAATACTGTAATTAAAAAAAATTTTTTATTCAACATAGCTTGCTAACGAATTCGTCCTTTCTTTTTAAAACCTTTAAATGTGTGTCAAATCACAATCCAAACCTTTTAAAAGTTATCCGGTAACACAAAACCAACACTTTTACATTAGAATCGGAATGTACAATTATATTTATATAAATGTTCTCAAATACTTTTGCAAAACAGTTTTTCTTGTCAAATATCTGAATAAAATGTAAAATAAAAATGAAAGATTGTGAGGTCTGGCGGGAAAGCTGGTCTCGAGAAAAATGTATCAAGTTAGAAATTAAAGAATAACAATACTATTCTTGACGATAATTTCAAAGAGAGAAAAGGATATTTTTATTACAAAAACTTGTAACAATAAAAAATGATTTATTGATAAACTTCTGTGTTTAATAGGAATTTGTGTTTAATTGAAATTTTTTTTCTTATCGCTTTCCACAGAATTTCTAAATTCAATGAGACTTTATTGAATGGTGCTCATTTCAAAAGAAAATAATTTGCTAGAATTAATTTTTGAAAAATTAATATATAATTATTATTATTTAATATCATTAGATGATGATTACGGGCATTGCAAAATTAATTTTTTTAAATTGATGCGGCAAAGCAGTAGAGATTTTTTTTTGTTAGGAGCATACGATTTCAGTCTTTGGTGATAATTACCAGTTGACAGATAAGATAAGAGAATAAAATCTCTTAGAAGCAAATGATTAGTCATATATAATGTTTTATGTTTACAAAATATGTGAGACGTATTTGATTTGCAGTAAACTCCCCACTCGCTACCTGGGGAAAAGGGACGGGAAGTTCAAATAATCAAGGATGGAGAGGGCATACATATATATACATACACTCTAATCAAATATCAGAGTATTCATTTGATACAGTGTTTTCAATATTTCTGAGTAACAGAGTGATCTGTTTTCCTCCTGATTGGAAAAATGGGAAAAATTTATACTCTGGTCTTAACCTTCACGGTTATCTTGAATTCTATTGGTGAATATAACACTATCAAATATATCTATGATTTTGTAAACATGTTTAAGATTTCAACGTATTACAATTTATCCGATATAATCTGCATTATACCATTTTTCTATTTTTTTTACAAAGTGTGAGTCGGTCCAAAAAGAATACATATTTATTGCCCAGGAATCTAAAATGTGAGTTAGGAAAAATATAACTTGAAAAATATTTCTTTTGCAACAGAATTTATCTGAAAATGAAAAGAAATTTTATGCTGTATTGCGATTTATTTAAAACAGTTAAACAACTTAAATGAAAAATTAAAAATTTGAAGAATGTTCAACACAAAACTTGTCTTTTTTTACGAAATCAAACAACTTTAATGCAAAAATGCATAGTTTAGAAATTTTCAAATAATAGGCTTAATTTTGTTTTGAAATCAATTACCTGTTTTTTTAGATATCGCTTTGCTTGAATTATTTGCAAATTTACAGAAATGAGGAATTATTTAAACAATTGCAATAAAAATTTAGAGTTTGTCTATGGTTTACAAACAC
Organism: Druon quercuslanigerum; assembly: GCA_010014905.2. Taxonomy (NCBI): domain Eukaryota; kingdom Metazoa; phylum Arthropoda; class Insecta; order Hymenoptera; family Cynipidae; genus Druon; species Druon quercuslanigerum. The sequence goes on from JAAAKG020140407.1 coordinate 9,622, forward strand.
GATTCCGTTGATCGACAAAAGTTTATGGGGTAACAATACTTTAGCGGCTGAAAAAAGCCTAACTTCGAAGATTTATTTTGGCAGTCTAAAAAAGTAATAGGATATATTTTTAGAAGGTTTGTTCAACACATATTAAAAAATAAAAAAAATTATTTCAATTTTGATACAAAATGGCGACGAAATAACCCATCATAAAGATTGTCTTTTTAAAAGACATTCATGAGATAACGGTTTTCTCGTAAAGTATAACACTTTGAGCGAAAAACCAAAATTTCTTATAATTCATACATTATTGGCTATAGAACTAGGTTCGGTTTCTTGTTAAACCAAATTTTATCGAAATAGTGCCCTTTGAGGAAATGAATAGATTTTTGTCAAAAAATAAGCAGTACATTGTTTATAGAAAAAGAATACATTAAATAAAAAACGCCTACACGGAGAGACTTTTGGTGTTAATCTTTCTTTTATTGCATGTCCATAATTGAAATAAAATATACGACTTTAGGACTAATCGAGGTACGGTTATAAAAAGTCAAATAGTGACTATGAAAATACCAGACTAATATCTCTGATTAGAATAAATCGTGAGAATATTAGACTCTTACATACAAAAAGTTAAAGTATTACTAAATCGCAGTATTAAATTTTGTAATGGATTCGAAAAGCGAAAATTAGTATAGTGCTTTAAAAGAAGTGAACTAAAATGTTGAAATTTTGGTACAAACGCTTTGCAATCTTTCTAAACCACTATACGAAAAATGGGCGTCACGTGGTGTTTTATTTCACGGTGGCGCATTGCAAAAAGAAAGATGGAGGAAATTGTATGAACACACACTATTACATAGGCTACAAATGCTTCTTAATATAGATGTGTGTATATGCTCAGAAGGTCACTCGCTGACTACGATGAAATTCGTTTACGAATGCTATACTGAGACCTATACGCATATATAAACCTACCTTATAACCACGAAGTAAAGTAAGAAGTGGCATTTCACTATGCGTTTGGTTGCCAGAGGTGGGACAAAAACACCTCCAAGAATTATGACCAGTTTACAAAGCGAAAGAACGTTTCTAAATTTTTGTCATGCGCGTTATCGATAGAGTCTAGCAGACGTTTGAATTTTGATCCGCGCATTTCAATATATAGCATAGAGGGGGAATATCACGTGACACGAAAACATCAACGCGCATGACAAAAGTTTAGAAACGTTCTTACGCTTCGTCATAATTCTTGGAGGTGTTTTTGTCTTACCCCCACTTACGGAGTTTCTACTCCTTACTATTACTTCGTGGTTATAACTATAAACCGTACGCATTTCGCTGAGACTTATGATTCTTTCTGCTCTTATATACTAAACGAGTGAAATGTATCACTACTTGTGAGAAACTGATAGCGCTGGGTCAAAAATTTCAGATTTCAAAATCGACATTTGAGGGGCCGGATCGTATAAGGGCATATCTAGAAGTGAATTTTTATTGTGCATCTTTTTTCCTCCAGACAACAAGTTGTAACTTTTTTAGTTTTCGAAATAAAACCAAAAAACTGACTTTTTTGAAAAACTTGATTTTAATCAATTTTTCACTTCAACTCGTGCTCAGTGCTTCAGTTTTTGAAATTTTTTATTAACAATTTTAGGGAATGTGCTTTAAGATTTTCTTCGATTGAAAATATAATAGGAATTCAAAACCGTTATTTTTAAAAATTGTTAATAATTTTTTTCTGATGCTCGGCGCGAATCGAACACTTGTAACTTTCAGCGTTTTGTTTAGCGAGGGAATTTTGAGCAGGCAAATACTTCTCGCGACAAAAATTCGGAAAAAGGTACAATGCAGTTTTTTAGAAAGTTTCAGATCAAAATATTTAATAGTTTAGGAGTAGTAATGATTTTAGTGAACGTCAGCGCTGGAGTCTTCGTGAGATATTCAACTTTATTAAGCTTAAAATTTAATTGAATGTGCACTGTCCAGAGCATAGTTAAGATAGTTAAGGACTGACTGATCTGTTTTTTTTTGAAAAAGATTTAGACAAATTGTAAGAAAATTTGTGCATAGGTTTGTCTTCAAAATGCATGTTCAAGGTTGCTCACGAGTTAAGCCGAAAGTCGGTGTAAACATTCGGTGTACATTAAAGTTTACTACATTTAAATCAAGAGAAACCGGAAAAATACATTTAAAATTAAATAAAATTCATGAATATTTTAGTGACTTATTTTTGTTGAACTGTTATTCACTAAAAAATTTCATAAGATCATATTATAAGCAAAAACTCTTTCGTGAGAGAACATGGACAGCGGAGTGCATATTAAGCTCGAAAACTCCAGCGCTGACGCTCACTAAAATCACAACTACTCTTAAACTATTAAATATTTTGTTCTGAAACTTTCCAAAAAACTTCATTGTACCTCTCTCCGATTTTTTGTCGCGAGAAGTATTTGCCTGCTCAAAATTCCTTCGCTAAACGAAACGCTGGAAGTTACAAGTGTTCGATTC
>JAAAKG020140408.1:0-12114 GCA_010014905.2 Druon quercuslanigerum
AAGGAAATATAAGTATAAAATATATCTGTTGTAATAGTATTAATAATGGAATTAATATTCTGATATTGCATGTACAGAAGAATTAATCGCGCGAAACATGCTAATCATTAAATTCACCATGTTCTTAAATTTCTTTAAAATGCAGAATAGTCCATAGAATATTATTATTAATATTGTTCTATGTAAAATTAAAATTATCTACCAATTTAAAATTGTTCCCATAGGATGAAAATTCTCTAGCTTGAATTATATGTTGTCTTTTAAAGGAAATAAGATTGCATGTATGTAACCGATTTCAGGGGAAAAAATGTTTGACAATATTGTGAGTATTTGAATTTTAAAAGCTGATAAAATGATAACGTGAATTGCCGAAAAATTGTCTAAGTAATTCTTATATATATATAATTTATTATTCATTATATTAGATATATTTTTAGTTTGTAGAGGCGAGGGGCACTTCTTTTTTTTCATTCTCCAATTTCTTTATAGGTCGTTTTCGGTGGTTTTTTATGCCTTTCAGGCTTTTTCCCCCGAACCAATATATTTCTTATATATACGGCTCCAAATTATCGTTTTTATTTTATTACATAACCTTTCTTCCAATTAAGTAATTTAAGTTTTCAAACTTTGTAGTTTATTAATGGATAATTGCAGGTTGTCTACGATACTTGGATAATTTTTGGATAATACACGTTATCACTTAATCAGATTTTAAAATTTCAGTGCTCACAACACTGTCAAAACTTTTTTTCATGTCGTCTTATTTCCTTTCAAGGACAATATATAAAAATTTACTTTGTTTTTAAACATTATATATTTTTGATGTTTTATTTCTGTCTTTCTAACAGATGTAATAAAGATTTTTTTAAATTCTAGTTTTATAGTAATAATAGTTACATGATATAAATTTTAAAAACTTAACCAATTCCCATTAAATAATATATGTTTATAAATATTTTTCCGTATATTTTACAAACTAAATAATTACTACAACTGTTTTGGGTTAAAACATAATATTTCTAAGATTTTTTTCAAAATTATACGCTTTTACATTTGTATTGTTGTTTAGTTTTAGTTTTGTTTTATACAAAAATGTACCTTTCACTCTGCATGCAATAAAAGATTTATGTATATGGTCAGTAATGACCAATTACTGACTAATAAGGGTATAAGACTTTAATTGACACGTCTCTAACCAACCTTGAACTTACATGTAGGTGATATAATATATTTACGCGGTATTGTACAATATACAGATTTAAATTTTTCCCGCGTCCTCTGCGATTATCGATATACGACTGCCGAAGTTTGCCGATCGGCAATCATGCACCTTCGAGTTTTCAGATTCAAAAAAGAAGAAATCTGTTGCGATTTAGGTCATAACTTATTAGGCTTTTAAGAAGACGTTGACGGACATACGATTTATTTACATAAACATTGAAGCTTCTCGGAAATACCATATATTATATTAGTTACTGAATAAATGTCACCCTGAGACTCATTTTCACACCATACGCGTCAGCACCATATGGATAAGAAATGTAATTATATCTACGCATTGATGCACGTGCGAATTAGGAGAAAATATCAGCTATGTAGATCATAACTTATTAGGCATTCAAGAAAACGTTAAAGGATATATGATTATGAGGATTGATTTCTAGAAACAAATGGATTGCTTAGACATTCCACAACTATGCATCATAATTTCTTTGATATTTTTAATAATAAATTTCCTAAAGGTTCGCCTTTGATATTTACCAACAGGAAGTTCACAAATTTAGTGTTTATATATCACATAAGTATGTACCATAGCTTATTTTGAACGCGTATCCACATGAGTGTCATATGTCATACAGATAATCTTAGAGCATGAAATTAATAGCATTCCGTAGTGCGATATTTATATATGCAGGGTGATTTTTTTAACTTGAAACTTTAAAGTATATCGAAAAATAGGCACTCTATGAAAAAATTTTATGAATAAAAATGTAATCACTCTGAGGAGTACATACACTGATGTTAAAATGGGTTCCCCCATACCGCCCCCTGTTGGTGGGGGCAAGTTCGCAATCTGAAATGAGAACCCCTATTTTTTATTGCATATTCGGATTCTTTGGATAAAAATGCGAATGATTTGTCTAAAACATTTTTCTCGTTTCGCGATGGATGGCGCTGTAATCGACGAAATTAAATTTTTCTTCATTTTACTGTTACTGAGAATGCACGCTTACGATTCTACAATACTCGAAATTAGTCTTAAAACAAACGTGAGTTCCCTTGTCTCAAACGATTTGAGGTACTCAAGGAATCATCTTTTAATTAAAGTAAGTTAATCAAAATGATGACCTTCGGCTTCAATGCACTTATTAATCTGTAATTCAAATGAATTTACACAACGGAGAAGTTATCTTCTTGAATTTCAGCACATGCACTTGTAATTCGGCCAATCATATTCTCACGTGTTATTGGTTTTTCTTTGTATACTTTGTCTTTCAGATAGCTCCACAAAAAGAAATCTGGTGAAGTAAGATCTAGCGACCATTGAAATAACGATTAAAAACTTCTCGTGCTACCGCTGAATAGTGTGCCGCACAACCAAAATGTCTTGATATTTTGGACCATTTAAGCTGCCTTCGATAATCTGGGGACCCATCAGTTTGTTGTCAATTATTTCACACCATGGTCGCTAGTGTTCGACTTTACGAAGCCACTGCGGACTTTCAATACTCCAGTAGTGCATGTTACGTCGATTAACTATTCCATGGTCCGTAAAAGACGACTCGTCAGAGAATACATAACGAAAAATGTTTGGATTTTGTTGTATTTGTTCACGCGCCCACTGACAAAAAGCTACCCGATTTTGGAAATCAACGCCAGGAAGTTCTTGATGTAAAGAGACATGATGCGGATGAAATTTATTACATTTCACAGTTTTCCAAGCACTGCTCTGAGACATTCCGGAATCAGGATCAATTTCTCGTGTACTAACGTGAGAATTATTGGCCACTGCAGCTAATACAGCAATTTCATTATTTTCTCCAGTGACTGTTGTTCTACGGGTCTTTTTCTTAGGTTGAACACTTCCATCGGTAGTAAATGCTGTAATAGTACGATAAAATGAAGCACGTGACACAATTATATTTGGAAAACGCTGAGTGTAGAGATTGACAACATTATCATGATTTTTGCCAGCTTCTCCATACAGCAGAACCATTTTTATTTTTCCTCGTGCGGTTAAATACTCCATTGAAAAGTAGTATTCGGAATAATTATTGATCTAACTAAAATGAGTTTTGTCTGAAACGTATTTTTTCTAATTTACTGTATTTAAGGAAAGAAAAAGTAAACACTTTCGTAATGTTTCGATAGCCTCCGCTGACCTCAATCTACAATAATGTCAGAGCTAAAATTTAGGAATATTCAGGAAACACTGTTAATGGAAACGTATTACTTAATAATTACTTCTACAGAACGAACATGCGCTTCGGCATGTTTTTCAAAATAATAATTACCAAAGAGATCCTAAGCTCTATTGCCCTTATTTTTAACCGACTTCAAAAAGAAGGAGGTTCTACCAATGTTCGTCGCGATGTATTTTTTTAATGTACGAATTTATATTGCATTTGTTCAAAGATTCTGTAGCGATTTGAGAAATTCTTTTTTTTCGTGATCATTCTCAGTAACAGTAAAATGAAGAAAAATTGAATTTCGTCGATAACAGAGACATCTATCGAGAAACGAGAAAATTTTGTTAGACAAATCATACGCATTTTTATCCAAAGAATTCGAATATGCAATAAAAAATAGGGGTTCCCATTTAAGATTGCGAACTTGCTCCCACCTCAACCCCAATGGGGCGGTGTGGGGAAACTGATTTTAACATCAGTGTATGTACTACTCAAAATGATTAAGTTTTGATGTATAACATTTTTTTATACAGTGCCTGTTTTTCGAGATATTTAAAAGTTTCAAGTTTAAAAAATCACCCATATATATATTTTTTATATGTATTTTTATTATATTTTGTTATATATTTTTTAAGTATAATTTACCGCTAGCTGCGCGACGCAAAAACGGCAGTTCGTCGGGTGCGGCAAACCGAGTAACATCGGGGAGCTCTAACCCGGTGCAACTTCTCTGGCCGCTTACTCTCCCAGTAGGCGATCAGACCACCTCCCTCAAATCCTGGTGCCTTTCCGCTCTATGTAGTCGACTCGATCGGTGTCCGACAGGCGCTCCTGTGACTACCCATCGAGGCCAAGGTATGTCGGCGTCAAATGCCCCTGACCGGCCTACCCGCAGCAAACCAACTGTAGTCCCCATTCCTCGTAGCCGACTCGATTGTTGGCCGACAGGCGCTCCTGTGACCATACACACCGACTTGACGGATCTGACGGAACGAAAAAGACTGTCCGTCACGCATACCTTGGATACTGCCAAATGCGTCGACAACCGTTCCTCTGTGTCACGCACACCTTACGGCTAACGGGAAGTCTCCCCCCCTATCCGTAAAGTACCATACGCGTATTCCGAGAGAGACGGGTTGAAAAACCACGTTCCGGACTGGTAAGGAACCACCCCGTGCACCCTGAACGCCTAACCAACCATCCTGACCAGCCCGACCACCATCAAACGACCGCTTATTGCTCTCCCTGGCCCGCGCAGCCCCCTGTGTCCGAAACGTACATCGGCATACCCGACCGCGCACCTTCTTTCTTCATAGAGTTAATACGGATAGAGGCAACAAGCCAGCTTGGGGGCCGTCCGGGCGGTAGAGAGAGAGAAAGAGAATCAGCGAACCCGACAGTCACCTCACTCTTATGCATACAGTTATCTTCATGCTGTTATGCCTCTCCCCACATTAGACTGTTTCAATCAGCAGAGTCTTTGGTCGCGCATGCGCTGTAGACGTCGATGTGCGACGAAGACAGAAAAGAGCACTCGAGGCGCTCTGTCCTTTCTCTCTCAGCGAACTTGAGACGGACGGTCCCGCTTACAGAGCGGCCTATGGCTTGTTGCCTCTATCTGTATTAACTCTATGTCTTTCTCATGTTATGATTTCAGGAACCGGCTTAAGCTTACCCACACACCCACTGCTTACATATTATTTTCGCTCTCTGTAACATCAGTTTACACCACTATCTTTTCTCTCACGCAACACACACTTCACCGACATCACGCCCAAACATGTAAACCACGAACACAACACAACTAAATTCAAAATTGTCACCGGCAAACACACACACGCGCGAATAACACGCACACACTTAGAATAAGGTAGAATTGTATTTTATAGGGAGAATATAACTTCTTTCTTTTTACAATATACGTAAACCGCTGTTCCGTTTATTTATAAAGCCTGTCCCAACTCGAAAACCCTGGCGAGACTGAAGCGCCCGGAGGGACAACATATAGGTGGAGTAGAACGGAACGTTACACTTACAATAATAACTGCGAACAGTATAATACATAAGCGAATGTTTGGTCGGTGAACATCGTTGACAGTAGAATATTCGGTCTGCGGGATCAGGTTGCATCCGATAACTATATCAGTTTAAGAAAATGATTAGCATTAAATTTTTCAATTAGATGTAAATTTGCTTTTAAAAAATGTGATTTTTAGGTTACATTAAATTAAAAACAATTTAGAGTCAATTAAGTTTTTTCGTTCATAATAACTGGTATTTGACAAACAATTGTACAGTTTTTCGATTTTTTCTTCCAACTTACATATATACGAAAAATGTTCCTATTTCCAGTTACATATATTCAAGCTACTGCAATATGCAGATTTTAGACTGCACTACACATTATTACACAGATTATGTACAAGCTGTACATAATGTCAACTTTACTTTGAGAATTAAATTCGTTTATCGAAAATGAACATTAGTCTTTATGCACATCCAGTGTCCCCTGTGATTGAGTTTTATAGCCCCATGGAAGTGTGTCGGTTGAATGAGGAAGCAGCATCCTCTTATCATCTCTCCAGCTGAGAGCAATCTTATTTTGCTTAATCGAGTGAACTTCATATTTTGGGCTGCAAATTAACCGTTGAGGTTTAATAAAAGTTCGATAATCAAACGTTATTGTCCTTAATGTGGATGCTCATCATTCCCAAAAACTTTGTAGGCATATAATTTTGATCTTAGCCCATTAAATTCAGTTAGAATTTTTCCGTTGCATTCATCTTTCATGAGCCCCAAGACCTTTTTATTCAGTAATTCAATTTCATAGACATGATTTGGTGGATTTTTCCGAAATGTTTATGTGGTAAATGAAGCTTTTTGTTTCAGTATTAAGTAATATTGTTTATTATTGAAGATTTCCTTCATGCAATTGTAATGAAAGTCATAAATTATTATCTCTGAAAGTTCAAGAACAGCGAATCCGATATAAATCATCTTTCTTCTTTCTTACCATCTTTCTTCCCACTTTGTTCCTACCCTAAAATCTTTGTGCTTCCTTACGTTTTCCATGGTCTTACCAAAGACTGAGTTGTTCATGAGTTAAAAATTTTCTTTTAAATTTATTTTTTGCCTGCATTCTTAGGTCAGTATTCAAGTCAATATAGTCTTTTAACCATGGTTTTTGTTTGAATTGTGAAACTGTAAATTTTAAAAAGTTCCATCCCCAACTTTAAATACTGTTTTAGGTTTTGATAATGGAGAACGTTTTTTATTTCAAATTTGTTATTAATTTCGGAATTTTAGATGTTGGAAGTGGAGATACAAAATTCTCTGGAAATTGCATGGCCATATTCCATGCATATTAGTAACCCACTATTTATATTTATAATTTTTTAATTTTAAGATGTTATCCTCTTCTGCAAGAAGTATTAGTGTGCAATTATCATTTAGATTATCACAAGTGACTTTATGTTTTTCAAGAGATTTCACAAATTTAAAGTGGCATAAGCACCTGACACAAAATTAAGTGCACACATGATCTTTTGTTATTTGTGATTTCACTAGTCTATGTAGATTTTTGATTGAAGTATATCTGAATCAAATTTGGTATTTTCAATCATAAGAAGGTAAATAGTGGGTTTTTAGATTTCTCATGGCTTAAAAAAACTGGAACAATTTCCTGTTTCTTGCTATATTCGTCAAATTCTAATCCACATATATTTATACTTAACCGATTTATTTTTTAAAATTTCGGAATATCCTCAAGAGTAATTGGAAAGTTTATATCATTATATTTGAGTTCTGATATGAATGGCGTTAAAAGGTGCGTATTTATTAATATTAACCCTTAAATTTACAATTTCTATCAAACCCCGAACCCTAATTTGTTGTTATTAGATTATCCATTGTAACTAAAACCTGTTCTCTGACTTTTTCTTCAAACCATCCACCAATGTTTGTGGTTGTCAAAATAGGGTCATTTTCAGTACAAACATTTTGGTCCTCTACTTTTTCTTTACCACCCACTATTGCCTTAAAAACCCCAGTAAATTCCACAAAAACCTTAAAATTACCCAAATTATTTAATGTGTTTTCAATTCACGCAATCAACATACGTTTGAAGTTATCTAACAATGTATTTAAATCTTTATGAATTAAATTTCATATTACCACAGCTCGTATCCTCGTTAGAAAAGCACTTTTCACAACATCCCAAATTATTCTCTCTCGCATTTTCATCAAAGCTTTACTCATGCCAGCTCTTGTGTTCAGCAACTTCTTGAATTTTCTGTTACTATCTTCAAAATTAGCAATCGCTGTCATAATCGCACATTTTTGTCCCATGGATATATTTTTGATCTTCCTTAGCATTTTGATTAATAGTCTGATGTTTTTTCATCATCAACTGATGGATTCATAGAAAAAAATTGTACTTTTAAATAGACCTTAGAATCTTTTTAAACATTAATTGCGCTGGGTGGTTGCCTACCAGTCAATGATATTATATATAGCATGTAACCAGGTTTCCTAAATTGCATGTGCTTTACCGCTAATCACGACCTGGCCGGGGGTGGCCAGGTCGGAAACCGAGCCACAAGAAGGCTGCCACTTACTTGCCTGTCACCACGTCACGCCGGAATGAACCGAGTTCGGGTCATCAGAGCCTCGTCGGAAGTGTCCGGGCGTCAACCAGCAGGATAGCTAGCTACCTATTAGGCACGAGTAAGGGGGCAGAGACTCACATGAGGGAGAGAAGAAAACACTTGAATCCCGAAATTTCACAAAAATAAATTCTAGCTCAGCTTTATTGGAACAAAATTAAAAAGTGAAGGAATCTACGCTACAATAAAAATTCACAGATTTTATAACTAACACCTCGAGAACCAAAACAATTTTACATAATAACTGGAACTGAGTAGCCGGTAACCGCAGACACCCGCGCCATGGTCTGCGACCTCCAACAGCCTTCACATTCTCGTTACTTGGCGTTTGGAGGAATACGTTCGCCTCAACTTGCTATCGTCGCGTCACAATTCGGATTTCTACACGCGGATGGACCCGAGACGGAAAAGGCACTTAAAAATGGTAAAGGAAAGACCACTTACATTAAAGCCACCTGGCTGCTGGTACATCATCCCTCGAATCCACATTTACTGCTTCTTGTTCAGTCGTTCGTGTGCTATTTTTCGGTCTACCCATTCCTGCCGTTCCTCGAGCCAACTCTAAGCTTCTTCTTTGATTAACTGGGCGAGGTCCAATGGGAGTCCTGCCGGTTGGTTCCGTCCGACGGACTACTGGGGTTGTTATTGGCTGCACGCAGGCTGCTATTAACATGGCTAACATGACTTTTGCCTGGCCACGTAGCATCGTCGCCACCACGAACGGCCTCTCCTCACTTGCCAGCGCGCGTGGTCGCTCGTCTACGTAGTGTTGCAGGGGTGGTTGCGTCTGCTACAGTGATTTCTGGCGAACGGCTGCTTCACGGTGCTGTCTGCTCAATGTTTATGAACTGTCAAACCGTTCATAATGTCGGTGGTTTCGTCTTCCTGTCCTGGTTCTCTCTCGGTACTTTCCCCGTCGAATCCGACCCCTCACACATATGGTTAGATCTTATTTCTTAACTTTATTTAGATTCATTCGGGTTCCTCTTATCACTAATACAACTCTGTTGCGTACTCTCCACGTCATTTAAAAGAATATAAATATCTAAACATATAAAGCTCTAATTATTATCTAAGTATCCAAACATACATTATACATATAATATTATCAATAACTTAAATTATATTATCAATCAGATAATATAGTATAAGCATCCAAGCACATGTCGAATAATCTAAATAGGCGGAATTGGCGGAATTGAGGATGCTTTATTGGTCACGTACGCGTGGCTTTAACCGTATCTGGTTCTGGCTTCGGCGAGATCCCGAAGAGTTTTCTTATGATGCCAATTTAATTGCGACAAAGTGACATATGATTTATGGTATTTCCGAGAAGGTTGGAATACGCTGTCACTCACTTCATATTGTGACGTCAAATATCATATCCTAATTCATATTTTTGGGTGAAAAAATTACCATTACCGGATTCAAGTATTGATTTTCAATATCGATAGTGAGTATCGGATACAACATTATAATTTGTACATCAGCGCAAGGAGCAAAACCCACCTCACAGCCTTCTGCGCTCTAGCCGCAAGTTTGCTAATCGTGCGGAAAAAAGTAATCCAGAACGCTCCCTATCTATCAACAAAAGAAAAATATATACCTGACAAATTTAATTTTGTAGGTAGTAGATAAGTATAAAATCTTACAGACTGACTTCCTTTCTCGTTACTGACGTGCTTATATTTATTCTCTTATATTTAAAATAGTTGGTGACCATGGCTAACCAAGTGCAACTTCCAGAGACGGCAAAAGAACTGCCTATTCATCCAGAATTGTGGTATTCATATGCAATTTCAGGGACTAGATTTATGGTCGGCACTTACATTATACGTAAATTCCAATTTGCGTCTCTTTAGAATAACCTTCCAATAATCTTGTATTAAGTTTTAACATGCACGGATACCAGAAGCAACTCTACTTAGCATAACCTAACATTTTCAGTTTAGACTCGAATTACTTGTGATACATGTGGTAAGATTTGTGCATGTATGCCTTATTTTTCCTATGCTTTTTATTTTTTAGGTAATAAGACATCTACACACTCAAATAAGTACAATGTACTCTCTAATAAGGTAGTTATGATTATGAGGAAAACAATACATATTTATGAATTTCACCAAGAAGTACGGATCACATAGCTTCATGGTGTGCAACCAGGTTTGTTGAGAATAATCATAGCGCAAAGTGCCTGAAACAGATTAATAAGTTGATGGTATTAGACATCATTATTGATTTTATTTTTAAATTTGGTAAAATAATTAATAAAAATATTTCAGAAAATGATTTTTCGTTTTTTCAAATAACAATGAGGAATCTATCGTATTAATTACAAAATTTTAAAACTTTCTCATTTAAAAAAACGCGCAAGCAGATGCACTTTCATCGTTTCAGATTTTGAATTGCAACCTCTATCATTAGGTCGCGTACTACGATACTTTAAGAATAGGTAATCACTTATGCCATGTAACTCTCCTGCGCATCCCAAAGTGCATAATGAATCTAACGCGCAACAATTAATTCCAAGTCTACTATGCATCTAGAAATCTGTAACTACATGCAATTCTTCACATACCTTTAAAATTTGTAATTTTACCGAGTTTGACCGAGTTTGACCCAAACAGAAAAATACTGGGTGGGGTATATAATAAACCCAGACTAAAATTTTTGGGTCGGGTCTGCTAATTATACATTTATTTGCGAATTTAATACCAACCAATTTATACAATTTCCAAATCTTAATTTTGATAATTTGATAAAGAATAATATTAATATTAATGCAAATTTTATTGTTCAATCGGTTATGAATTTATATCTGAATCTGTAATTAAAAATTCAATTTACCTATATCAGCGGGGGTCTTCCATGTGGCTGTCCTGAAAATTTAGCCAAGACTGTTCGACAACAGTGGCTACTCTCTTTTCGTATTCCCTTTTGTTTTCTTGATAAAGTTGCGCAGCGAGGGAATTGGCCGGCGAATTTGGATTTGGTTCGTCTAGAAGAGACTGCAACAGGATATAAAAAGTAGCTTAGTATAATTTCGTTTATGATTAAAATACCTAAGAATAAGAAATATAATAAGGTTACGAATGATGTAACAAATAAAACTGAACAATTTTATCTGATTTTAAATAATCTCAAGATATTCGCTGAAATAAGGACTCAAAAAATGGCTTCAATATCATTTTTCTCTATTTATATGAGAAATATTGAGTCAAAACAAGTTCAAACTATATTCCCCGTTAGTAAACGATTATAGACACAAAAGGACAGCAGTTAAGGCCTAGTAGTAGTGTTTTAATTTTTCTTTTAATTGTTTCTAGTTCTTTATTGAACCCCATAATAAAAGTTATAAATATCAAGATTTATAGAAGATAATTGCCGCCAAGTATTTAAAAGAAGTAGAAGTAGTAGAAGAAATCGATTCAAAGGCCAAATGTTACATTTCTACCATCACTTCCCTCTGCTCAAATCCAAGGACGATCGCTCCTTTTAACTTTCAATGCTTTGAATTTATTGAAATTTTTGAAACCGAATAATTTTCAATGGAATCATTCGTAATTTACAAGATATTATTCTCTGGAGCTTTAAATTATTTAAATGTTAAGATTGTAAAGAACAGTATTATGTTGTAATGATTCAATTGAAACTTACAAAATTTTGACACTCTTCAAAAACTGGAAAATATTCAAAGCCTTAGAAATTAAAGATTTTATACCGGAGGTATTTGAAATTGTACGCTTATACAAAAATAATTATTTAATTTTTGTGGGAAGAGTGCCAGAAGAGTGGATGACAAGACTGGTGGTACCACTTGTCAAGAAAGGGGAGGACAAGAAGGTAGAGGAGTACAGAAGGATCACTCAAATGCCAGTTCACTACAAAATATATGCAGACGAGTTTTGGAAAAGGGATGGGACCGATAGACAACATTTACGTACTGAACTACTTGGTCAACAGAAACCTACTATCGGCGAGAAAATGATAGGCATCTGCCTTTGAAGCTATACAGCTCAGCCAAAAAAAATCGTAGTGCA
>JAAAKG020140409.1:0-12114 GCA_010014905.2 Druon quercuslanigerum
AAATTTTCAATTAAAAAAAAGAAATGCCAAGAAAATAATCCAATTTCCACCTAAACATAATTTTTCATCTAAAGCCTGATAAAAATAAAAATGATTAAAGCCATCTAAAGCCTTAATAGCCGAATTTTTAACAAAACAGTTTAATTTCCGATCAAAAACAAAATGATTTTTAAGACAATACTTCAATTTTGAAGAAACTAATTAAATTTTCAACAAAATAGTTGATTCTTAAACCAAACTTAAAGTTTCTAATCATCTAAAAATATGATTTTTTAACCAAATTCTTGAATTTCGAAGCTAATAATAAAACTTTTAAACCCAAACTGTTAAATTTTCAACAAAATTATAAAAATTTTGACTAAATTAGTCAAATTTTTAATAAAACAGTTGAAACTGAAACTGAAAATTAACATAAATTCACAAACAAAAATAAAACCGTTAAATTTTCAATTAAAAAAATGAAATGCCAAGAAAATAATCCAATTTCCACCTAAACATAATTTTTCATGCAAAACCTAATAAAAATAAAAATTATTAAAGCCATCTAAAGCCCTAATAGCCGAATTTTTAACAAAACAATTTAATTCTCGACCAAAAACAAAATGATTTTTAACAAAATACTTCAATTTTGAAAAAAATAATTAAAATTTCAGCAAAGTAGTAACATTTAAAAAAAAAGTTAAATTTTTAACAAAATAATAAAAATTTTGACGAAAATAGTCGAATTTTTAACAAAACAGGTGAAACTGAAACTGAAAACTAACATAAATGAACAAACAAAAATAAAACAGTTAAATTTTCAACTAAAAAAAAAAGAAATGTCAAAAAAATAATCAAATTTCCACCCAAATATAATTTTTCATATAAAGCCTAATAAAAATAAAAATTATTAAAATCATCTAAAGCCTTAATAGCCCAATTTTTAACAAAACAGTTTAATTTTCGATCAAAAACAAAATGATTTTTAACAAAATACTTCAATTTTGAAGAAAATAATTAAATTTTCAACAAAATAGTAAAATTTAAAAACAAAGCTAAATTTTCAACAAAAAAATAAAAATTTTGTCTAAAATGTCGAATTTTTAACAAAACAGTTAACAGCGAAACTGAAAACTAACATAAATTTAAAACCAAAAATGGAACAGTTAAATTTTCAATTAAAAAAAAGAATTGCCAAAAAAATAATCCAATTTTCACCCAAATATAATTTTTCATATAAAGCCTAATAAAAATAAAAATTATTATAGCCATCTAAAGCCCTAATAGCCAATTTTTTAACAAAACAATTTAATTTTCGATCAAAAACAAAATGATTTTTAACAAAAGACTTCAATTTTGAAGAAAATAGTTGAATTTTCAACAAAGTAGTTGATTCTTAAACCACTTAAAGTTTCTAATCATCTAAAAGATGATTTTTTAAACAAATTCTTGAATTTCGAAGCAAATAATACAACTTTTAAACCCAAACTGTTAAATTTTCAACCAGAGTTAAATTCTCAACAAAATAATAAAAATAATCGAATTTTTAATAAAACAGTTGAAACTGAAACTGAAAACTACCATAAAATTACAAACAAAAATAGAACAGTTAAATTTTCAACAAAAAAAAATAAATGTCAAAAAAATAATCAAATTACCTACTAAATAGAATTTTTCATCTAAAGCCTAATAAAAATAAAAATTAATAAAGCCATCTAAAGCCCTAATGGCCGAATTTTTAACAAAACACTAATTGTCGACCAAAAACAAAATGATTTTTAACAAAATACTTCAATTTTGAAGAAAATAATTAAAATTTTCAAGAAAATAGTAAAATTTAAAAACAAAAGTTAAATTTTTAACCAGATTCACATTTTCAACAAAATAATAAAAATTTTGACAAAACTAGTACGAATTTTTAATCAAACCATTGAAATTAAAACCGAACACTAACATAAATTTAAAACCAAAAATGAAACAGTTAAATTTTCAATAAAAAAAAACAAGAATTATCAAAAAAAATCCAACTTCCACCTTAATATAATTTTTCATCTGAAGCATAATAAAAATAAAAATTAATAAAGCCATCTAAAGCCCTAATAGGCAATTTTTTAACAAAACAATTTAATTTTCGACCAAAAACAAAATGATTTTTAACAAAATGCTTCAATTTTGAAGAAAATAATTAAATTTTCAACAAAATAGTTAAATTTAACAACAAAAGTTAAATTTAACAACAAAAGTTAAATTTTCAACCAGATTTAAATTTTAAAAAAAATAATCTAATTTCCAACTAAATATAATTTTTCATCTAAAGCTTGATAAAAATTAATAAAGCCATCTAAAGCCCTAACAACCGAATTTTTAACAAAACAATTTAATTGTCGACCAAAAACATAATGATTTTTAATAAGATACTTTAATTTTCAACAAAATGATTAAATTTTCAACTAAATAGTTGATTTTTAAACTAAACACTTAAATTTTCTATCTAAAAAGATGATTCATAAAACAAAATTTTTGAATTGCAAAGCTAATAATAAAACTTGTAAATCCGAACTGATGAATTTCCAACAAAATAGTTAGATTTAAAAACAAAAGTTAAATTTTCAAGAAAGTAATAAAAATGTTGACTAAAATAGTCGAATTTTTAACCAAACAGTTAAAACTGAAACTAAAAACAAACATAAATTTACAACAAAAAATGGAACAGTTAGATTTTCAATTAAAAAAAACAATTGTCAAAAAATAATCCAATTTCGACCCAAATATATTTTTTCATATAAAGCCTAATAAAAATAAAAAATATTATAGCCATTTAAAGCCCTAATAGCCAAATTTTTAACAAAACAATTTAATTTTTGACCCAAAAACAAAATGATTTTTAACAAAATACTTCAATTTTGAAGAAAATAATTAAATTTTCAACAAAATAGTTGATTTTTAAACCAAACACTTAAAGTATCTAATCATCTGAAAAAATGATTTTTTAACCAAATTCTTGACTTTCGAAGCTAATAATAAAACTTTTGAATCTCAACTGTTGAATTTTCAACAAAATAGTAAAGTTTAAAAACAAAAGTTAAATTTTCAACAGAATAATAAAAATGTTGACTAAATTAGTTGAATTTTTAACAAAACAGTTAAAACTGAAAACTAACAATTTACAGCAAAACATGGAACAGTTAAATTTTCAATAAAAAAAAAAATTGTCAAAAAAAAATCCAATTTTCACCCAAATATAATTTTTCCTCTAAAGCCTAATAAAAATAAAAAATAATAAAGCCATCTAAAGCCCTAATACCCAATTTTTTAACAAAACAATTCAATTTTCGACCAAGAAAATGACTTTTAACAAAATACATTAATTTTGAAAAAATAATTAAATTTTCAACAAAATAATAAAAATTTTGACTAAAATAGTTGATTTTTAACAAAACAGTTGAAACTGAAACTGAAAACTAACATAAATTTACAACAAAAAATGGAACACTTAAATTTTCAATTAAAAAAAAATAATTGTCAAAAAATAATCCAATTTCCACCCAAATATAATTTTTCATATAAAGCCTAACAAAAATAAAAAATAATAAAGCCATCTGAAGCCCTAATAGCCAAATTTTTAACAAAACAATTTAATTTTTGACCCAAAAACAAAATGATTTTTAACAAAATACTTTAATTTTGAAGAAAATAATTAAATTTTCAACAAAATAGTTGATTTTTAAACCAGACACTTAAAGTATCTAATCGTCTAAAAAGTTGATTTTTTAACCAAATTCTTAAATTTCGAAGCTAATAATTAAAATATCAAGTCCGAACTGATGAATTTTTAACAAAATAATAAAAATGTTTGATAAATTAGTCGAATTTAAAACAAAACAGTTTAATTTTTTACCAAAAAAATGAATTTTAACAAAATACTTTAATTTTGAAGAAAATAATTAAATTTTCAACAAAATAGTTGATTCTTAAACCAGACACTTAAAGTATCTAATCGTCTAAAAAGTGGATTTTTAACCAAATTCTTGACTTTCGAAGCTAATAATAAAACTTTTGAATCCCAACTGTTGAATTTTCAACAAAACAATAAAGTTTAAAAACAAAAGTAAAATTTTCAACCAGAGTTAAATTTTCAACAAAATAATAAAAATATTGACTAAATTACTCGAATTTTTAATAAAACAGTTGAAACTGAAACTGAAAAATAAAAAAAATTTACAACCAAAAATGGAACAGTTAAATTTTCAATTAAAAAAAAGAATTGCCAAAAAAATAGTCCAATTTCCACCAAAATATAAATTTTCAACTAAAGTGATGATCTTTCTCCATAATAGCCACATTTTTTACAAACATAATAATTGTCCACCAAAAAAATTATATTTTAGCGAAATATTTGAATAGTGAACAAAATAAGTAAATTTTTTAAAAAGTAGTTGAATTTGAAAGAAAATTCTTAACTTTTCTTGATACAAAAGATGATTTTTCAACAAAATTTTTGAATTTTTCAGCCTATAAGAAAAATGCTAAACCGGAAAAGATCAATTTTCAACAAAAAAGAAACAAATAGTTCAATTTTCAAGACACAAACAGAAATTTTTTCAGTTGAATTTTCAACAAAAATATTAGCTGTCAATGAAACATTTTAATAGTTGATATTTCAACACAAAAAACAAATTAATTTTTAATAAAACAGTTAGGTTTTCGAACAGAAAAGTTAAGTTAACAAAAATTTACAAAAAATGGATTAGTTAAATTTTCACTTTAAACAATTATTTGTAAAAAATCAACAAATTATTCCAATTTCGACCCAGATGTAAATTTTCAACAATGGTTTTTCCACCTAAAAATACGAATTTTCAACACATAAATATTTTACAGACAAAAAAGACGAAAATTTCGTCTAAGTTGTTGAACTTTTAATTCAAAAGCACGACATTTCAACAATATAGTTGAATTTCCCATTAAAAAAGATTACTTTTTAACAAAATAGTTTAATTTTTCACCAAATATTTGAATTTTCCACCTAAAAATATGAATTTTAAATAAAAAAGTTAAAATAGTCTCGAAAAGATGAATCTTAACAAATGGTTTAATTTTAAAATTAAAGAGGCGATTTTTCACAAAAATAGTTCAACTTTTAACCGAATGGTTAAATTTTCAACTAAATAATGGAATTTTTAATAAAATATTTATATTCAAACAATTCATTTAATTTTCATCCAAAAAAGACTTGCATTTTTAAAAATAAAAAAAAAATGTATACTAAGAGAATGAATTTTTAAACCAAAAAGAAAAATAATTTTCAACTAAAGGGATGAGCTTTCGACTTTATAAAATGATGAATTAAAAAAATTATTTTTTAAATAAAGTAGTTAATCCTTGATTCAAATAATTAAATTTTTATATAAAAAAAATTTTCTGCAAAATAAAAACATTTTTAAACCAAAGAGGTATTTAAAAAAATATATTTTTCACCTCAAGAATAAGAATTTTCAACAAAAAAGTCAATTCTCAAACAATTGAACTGATTGCTTGAAAATTAACTTTTTTGTTTCATTAATTAAATTAATTTAAAATAATAATTTTCTACTGAAGAGTTGAATTTTCCACCAGAGAATATGAATTTTTAACAAAAAAAGATCATTTTTACGCTATCAGTTGAATTTTTAACAAAATAGTTAAATTCTCAAATTAAAAAAAAATAGTTTTCTACGAAAGAGTTTGATTTTTCACTCAAGAATATGAATTTTAAACAAAAAAGTTAATTTTCAAGTAATTAGTTTAATTTAAAACAAACGAATTATAAATTGTCAATTAAAAAATGATTTGTTAACAAAAAAAAATTATTTTCCACTCGAGAATATTTATTTTCAACAAAAGTTATTTCTCAAGCAATCAGTTGACTTTTTAACAAAATTTTAAATTTGTAGTTAAAAAATAAATTTAAAAAAATAATAAAAAAACGGTTTTGCTACAAAAGAGTTAAATTTTCCACCCAAGAATATGAATTTTAAACAAAAAAGTTACTTGTCAAGTAATCAGTCGAATTTTCAACAAAGTAGTTACATTTTCAATTTACATAATTATTTGTTAACAAAAAAAAACGAATTTTTAAACAAAAAAGTTGTATATTCAAGCCAAGAATATGAATTTTCAATTGAAAAACTTAATTTTCAAGTAATCAGTTGAATTTTCAATTTAAAAATATAATTTTTGAACGAAAAATGTAATAGAAGAGATTTCAATAATAATAGATTTGAATTCAAAATAAAAAAGTGGAATTTAATTAACAAAAGAAAAATGTTCAACAATACACTTGCATCATCAAAAATAAATTAATTTTCAACAAAACAGTTGAATTTTCAACCAAACAATTAAATTTTTAACCAAATAAGAAATTCTTTAACATAAAAAATGAATTATTGATCAATCGAAAAGAATGAACTTTCAATCAAAAATAATTCGCATTTAATTGGTGGAAAAACGAAAAAAAGGGATTAGGGAAAATATTGTGAAATTTCGGACCATCAAATTTTCAATTCGAACCACAAAAAATTTTTAACTTGGAAAATTTTATGGAAATATTTGGAAAATATTTATCCAAATTTGTGACTGTCTGAGGCCTGATATTCTAAAATCTAATCCCTAAGATTTTTATCTCATCTGATTAATTTTATACACACGTGGGCAATAAATTATAGTATTTCATATGCGAATTAAAAGATATAAATATGACATACTTGTTGTCACATTCTCATAATTGATATTTAATCTACTGACATTTTATCTTTCAAAAATAGAATCTCCAGACATCAATTGTCGAATTATAAAATATTCGAATTAAAAAATTCTTCTATAATTACAATTTATTTATTAAAAATACAATAATCAAATATTTTTATCAAAAAAATTATTTTTAACGTTTAAAGTTTCTAAAATTATTGTTTTAATTTGAAATGACAATAATTAAAATAATATATTTCTGATTTAAAATGTTTTCAATTATTATTTTAATTCTAAAAATAATTTTAGAAACTTAAAACAGTAAAATTAATTTTTTTTAACTAAAAATATTTCTTTTTTGTATTTGTAATAAATAAATAATATTTATAAACAAATTTTTTTAATAGTTTAAGTTCGGATATTTTATCATTCAGCTGTTTTCCAATTCAGGAATTTAACTTTTCGAACATTTTATTAATCGGGAATTTTGCAATTTGAGAATTTGACAGTGTCAGGAATTTTATTTTGCGGGATTTTTAAATCATTCCGAAAGTTCGAAAATTTATCTCTTTCAAATGAAAATTCACCTCATTTTGTTAGAAAATTATTCTTCTTATTTAAATAGTCATCTATTTTTCTTAAAAATTAAGTTTGAAAACTGAAAACTCATAAATAAAGTATATGCTACAATTTTCAGTTAAAAAGTTGCATTTTATTAAAAATTTGTCTCTTTTTGTTGAAATTAATTCTTTTGTTTAAAAATTCGCCATGTTGATAAAAAAACATTCTTTGGTTAAAAATGTAAATATTTAAAAAAATTAATTATTCTTTAAATTGAAAATTTATGCTTTTCAGTTAAAAAATCTACCTTTTTTTAGTATAAAATTATTCGTCTTGTTAGAAAAATCATCTATGTTGGTTAAAAATTAATTTCTATGGTTGGAAGTTGAACTATTTTTTCAAAAATTTGTTGTTTTTTGTTGAAAAATAATTTTTCAAGTATAAACTAAAATTTGTAGTTAAAAATTAATCTTTTAGATAAAAAATTATTCTTGCTTGAAAATTATTTTTGAATGTTTTCAATTATTATTTTAATTCTAAAAATAATTTTAGAAACTTACAACATTAAAAATCATTTTTTTGACTAAAAATATTTGATTATTTTATTTTTAATGAATAAATAATATTTATAAACGAATTTTTTGAATAGTTTAAGTTCGGGCATTCTCTAGTTCGAATATTTTATCATTCAGCAATTTGTTGTCGGGAATTTTTCAAATTAGGTAATATTATAAATTTTCCCGAATTTTATTTTGCGGGATTTTTAAATCATCCTGAATGTTCGAAATTTTATCATTTTCAGGGGAAAATTCACCTGTTTTAGTTACAAAATTATTCTTCTCGTTTAAATATTCATCTAATTTTCTGAAAAATTAATTTTGAAAACTTTTAATATTCTTATTTAAAAATTCAACTATTTTCGAGAAAATTAATAAAATCAAAGTTTTTATATTAGACGTATGGTTACAAATTTAACTTTTTTAGTTAGAAAATTGTATTTTATTGAAAATTAATATATTTTATTAAAAATTTGTCTCTTTTTGTTGAAATTAATTCTTTTCGTTTAAAAATTCGCCATGTTGTTAAAAAAACATTCTTTAGTTGAAAATTTAAATATTTAAAAAAACTAATTATTTTTTAATTGAAAATATATGCTAGTAATAAATAAAATTTTATAATAATTTTTTAAACTAAAGACTTAAGAGAAAATTATTTTTATTTGAAAATTCATCATTTTCGTTGACAATTCAACTATTTTTCGAGAAAATTAATGAAATAAAAGTTTTAATATTAGATGTATGGTTACAAATTTATCTTTTTTAGTTAAAAAATTGCATTTTTTTTTAAATTAATCAATTTTATTAAAAATTTGCCTTTTTTGTTGAAATTAATTCTTTTCGTTTAAAAATTCACCATGTTGTTGAAAAAAAAATTTTTTGGATGAAAATTTAAATATTTATAAAACTAATTATTTTTTTAATTGAAAATATATGCTAGTACTAAATAAAATTTTATAATAATTTTTTAAACTAAAGACAGAAATAATTTTTTTAACTAAAGACTTAAGTGTATACTAAAATTTTCAGTTAAAAAGTTTTTTTTTTTTTTAATTAAAAATTATTCTTTTTGTTAGAAAATTATTTTTATTTGAAAATTCATCATTTTCGTTGAAAATTCAACTATTTTCGAGAAAATTAATGAAATCAAAGTTTTAATATTAGATGTACGGTTAAAAATGTATCTTTTTTAGTTAACAAATTTCTTGTTTGTTGAAAAAAATTTTATCAAAACTTTATATCTTTTTGTTGAAATTAATTCTTTTCGTTTAAAAATTCGCCATGTTGTTAAAAAAACATTCTTTGGATGAAAATTTAAATATTTAAAAAAATTAATTATTGTTTTAATTGAAAATGTATGCTTTCCAGTTGAAAAATCAATCTTTTTTGGTAAAAAATTATTCTTCTTATCAAATTCATCTATGTTGGTTAAAAATTATTTTTTCTATGGTTGAAAGTTGAACTATTTTTTCAAAAATTTGTTGTTTTTTTGTTGAAAATCAATTTTTTAAACTAAAGACTTAAGTGTATACTAAAATTTTCAGTTAAAACTTGTATTTTTTGAGTTGAAAATTATTTTTATTTGAAAATTCATCATTTTGATTGACAATTCAACTATTTTTCGAGAACATTAATGAAATCAAAGTTTTAACATTAGAGGTATACTTACAAATTTATCTTTTTTAGTTAAAAAATTGCATTTTATTGAAAATTAATCAATTTTATTAAAAATTTGAATCTTTTTGTTGAAATTAATTCTTTTCGTTTAAAAATTCGCCATGCTGTTAAAAAAAACATTCTTTGGTTGAAAATTTAAATATTTTTAAAAATTAATTTCTCTGGTTGAAAATTGAACTAGTATTTCGAAAATTTGTTGTTTTTTTTTTGTTAAAAAATAATATTTTAAACTAAAGACTTGAGTATATACTAAAATTTTCAGTTAAAAAGTTGCATTTTTTAAAATTAAAAATTTATCTTTTTTAGTTAAAAAATGGCTTTTTATTGAAAATTAATATATTTTATTAAAAATTTGCCTCTTTTTGTTGAAATTAATTCTTTTCGTTTAAAAATTCGCCATGTTGTTAAAAAAACATTCTTTGGTTGAAAATTTAAATATTGAAAAAAATTAATTATT
Source organism: Druon quercuslanigerum (assembly GCA_010014905.2). Lineage (NCBI taxonomy): Eukaryota > Metazoa > Arthropoda > Insecta > Hymenoptera > Cynipidae > Druon > Druon quercuslanigerum. The sequence goes on from JAAAKG020140409.1 coordinate 9,958, forward strand.
CTTTTAATTGAAAATTTATGCTTTTCAGTCAAAAAATCAACCTTTTTTAGTATAAAATTATTCGTCTTGTTAGAAAATTCATCTATGTTGCTTAAAAATTATTTTTTCTATGGTTGAAAATTGAATTTTTTTTCGAAAATTTATTGTTTTTTTGTTGCAAAATAATTTTTTAAACTAAAGACTTAAGTGTATACTAAAATTTGCAGTTAAAAAAAGTATTTTTCAGTTGAAAATTAATCACCATTTTTTTGAAAATTTATCTTTATCTGTTAAATTTTTTTTTCGTTAAAAATTAACGTATTTTATTGAAACTTCTTTATATTAAATTTTTATTTACTGAAAATTAAACGATTACATTTGGGTTAAACATTTTTAACTTTTTTTAAAAAATAATTTAATAATAATAATTTTATAATTTTATAATAATTTTCTCTTTTAGATAAAAATTCGTCTTTTTTGGTAGAATATAATTCTTTTTTTTGGAAAATGATTGAAAATTTAACAACTTTGTTAAAAAAAATTGTTTAACTAAAATTTAATTATTGTTATTTTAAATTTAAACAATAATTTTAGAAACTTTAAACCTTAAAAATAATTTTTTTGATAAAAATATTTAAATTAACAACCACTTTTTTCATATTTATCTTTTTTGTTAAAAATTCATTTCTATCGGTGGAAATTGAACTAATTTTATAAAACTTCTTTTTTTTTGGTTTAAAAATAATTTTTGAACTAAAAAATAAACTTTCATTTTTCGGTTCAAAATTTTTCTTTTTTGGTTCGAAATTGAACTATTTTGGTAAACATTATTTTACTGTAAATTTATATTCATATTTAAAAAGTCGTCCTTTTTGTAGAAAATTATTTATTTGAAAATTCTTCTTTTGGGTTAAAAATTCGTTTGGTTGGAAATTTAAATATTTTGTTTAAACTTCGTTCATTTTTTATTTTATTGAAAATAATTTTTAAATTGAAAATTTAGTTATTCTAATTTGGTTATAATCAACTATGTGATTAAATGTTAATATATTTTGTTGAAAAATCGTCGTTTTTGTAGAATATTTTTTTAAAATTCATTTCTTTGGTTGCAAATTTAAATATTTGGTTGAAAATTAAATTTTTTCTGATTAAAAATTCAACTGTTACATTTCTTATTCATAATTTATCATTCTTGTTTGAGAATTCAATTATTTGGTTAAAAATTGAACTATTTTGTTGAAAATTCGATTTTTTTTGGTTGGAAATTATTTTTCTAACTGAAAACCTAACCTGAAATACCTAACAGCTTCGAAAATAAAAATAGCGTCAGTCTTTTATTTAACGTCATCTGAGAACCTTAAAAACTAAATTTACAAGCAAACAAGTAAATTCTCACAAATGTACAAAATGGCAAAAACTTTTCAGTTAATTTCGACTAGGTTTTCTAATAACGCAGTTAAATTTGCAATTTTTCCAAACTTTGGAATTCCACGTGCATTCAGCAGCATCTTGTAAGTTTATCCACGAGGAAAATGTCGATAAAATTTCATTCAATATCAATTTAATTAATTCACGATTAAACCCAGGGTTCAATTTTTATCAGAGATATTTATCTTGTTTGCTCTTCTTTTATCTTAAACACTAATTAAATTTGATAATATCAAATAATCCGATACCTAATTTAAACATAAATTTTTACCTCAAAGGAATGACTCATCCGAAGACCTTGAAAGAAATTTTAGAAATTCGATACCTACAAACTGGAGAGTGAAAAAACCAAAAAATCATTCTTGCGAATTTCAGTTTAACAATTTGTACGAGAAAAAATTTTACGGAACAAAAGCTCCGGACGATTCGAATTGTAAGGAATCAGTTTGCTCCGAGAAACCATCGAAATGGCCATCGGGAGTAAAAGCGAATTTCAAATTTCATTCGGAGACGGAAGCTGCTTTGAATGAACAGATCAAGGCAGAATTCACGGCCTTTTATTACTACCTATCAATGGTAAATTTTTAATGTTACTTTTTTTTAGAATAAATTATTAGACTCGATGAAAACGATTCTCAGGCCTCGGAATCGTTTGGGAAACTGAAATCCTGTAAAAAAAAAATTCTGACAGTTCAAGGTTTTTTCAGGTAGGGGAAACAGTGGATAATGATTAATTAAAAATACTAATGT
>JAAAKG020140410.1:0-12113 GCA_010014905.2 Druon quercuslanigerum
GTTCACAGCCTGGAAAAACAGGAGCCTACAAAATCTTCAGAGTGATAAATAAGGAGAAAGGCATTGTAGATGAAGCACGTATAAAAATTCGGCTTTTTAAAATTCATTTTGTTTATTTAGATTCTTTTTTTTTACTGTGCCTTTAAAGCACAAAAAATTATCAGTCACATTGTGCCTGAACTAACTTATAATCATCGTAATTTTAATTATAAATTATCAACATTTCTTAGATGAAACTACAATAAAAACCGGTTCATCAACAAAACGTCCAAACGCATGCAAAATGTGTGCACTTTTACAGTTAGGTCTAAACGTTCAGTTTTCGGCTTCTTGCCGGTGTTTCTTTTTTTTAATAAAAATAAAATAAATCAAACAAAACCAACTGTGTACCATAACCTCTCTTCTTCTTTTAAATCTGCCAAGGCAAGTTAACGAACGAAGATTATAACCTTGATTCTTTACGATGCTGAAGTTGATTTTTTACATCGATGTTATATTTTCGATGTTCGATGTGTGAAAACATCGATGTTTTTCATTCGATGTCCCATCACTAATAATAGACATTTTTAGTTGTAATTTTAAAACATACTAAAAAATATATTAATACTAAAAAGTATAGTATTATATATAGTATTATTATATCGTATTAACTTGTAGTTAATACTAAAAAATATTAAAATAGTATTAACAAAACTTCAATTTCCGGAATAAATATTTTGGCATAATTTTACTATTTCATAAATGAAAAAATATCAATAAAAATATTGCAGACGACAAAGAATCCTTCCGAAAAATACATTATGTAAGATTTAAATTACATTTTTCTTTAATAAATTTCCTGTCCCGATTAAAAATCGAAATTCTTTCGGAAAATACCTTTGACCAAGCATAATTAAAAAAATAAAATAAAAACTTAGAGCATCAATTATTTTCTTAAAGTGCTCCACCCAACATAGGAATGTTTAGTGAAAAAAAAAGAAAAAAGTTAACCAAATAGTTGGACCTTCATCTTGAAGGACAAATACTAAATTTTGTTCAGTGATTTCAATTACACTTTTAGGCAGCTTTTGAATTTTTTTAAAATCTATTACCATAAAATTAAACTTATTACTTTTAACTTATTACTAACTTATAACTGTTGAGAATACATTATGGAATAAAATAATCTACTGTTAATTAAAATTACTTAAAAATTACACAAATATTTTCGGTGAATCTAGACACGAGGTATCAATAAATAAATTTAAAACAGATTGAGTGTGTCATTTTTTTAATGTCATGATTTCAATGAAAAATAAATTTAAAAGCGTTACCTTTTAGGCAATGGCGTGAGCAGTTGCTTCAAAACCTTGGATTTGTTTCAATAAAGATAAAAATTTTACAAAATCAGCTTTTTTCCATTCATCACTCTTTCCATTTTTTATTAATTGAAAATTAATATCTAGTTTTTTGTCTGTTTATTTGTTTTATGAATATTTGATATCTTATTTTAGATCTGCCATTATAAATCTTTTTAAAAAATGATCTCTTCTCATTCAAAATTATAGGTATTTTGAAAACTTCCTGGTTTTAGATCAGAACTAGAATTTTTAAATGAAAATTTTCTGTTCCAAATCACTCGTAATTTTTTTTTTAACTTCCTCTTAAACTTCAGAATTCCAGATACTTCGTGAAATTCCCTGCATATTGTCAGAATCAAAAATCTTTACGAAAGTTCTACTTTTTAAATCAGAAGGATAGTTCTTTTTAAAAATCTCCCGTCCAGACAAAAAAAAATTATGATTCTTTATAAAATTCTCTTGTTACTAAATTTACTTAAATTTTTGTATAATTTGACCCCCCCCCCCTTTTGTCAAATCGGAAAATGTATGTATTATTGTGGCATTGCTCGTGGCCACGTCCACGAATTCCAAGAATTCAAGGAATTGAGACAATTCAAAGAATTTAGAGAACATAAGGAATTACGAGAATTCAAGAAATTCAGAGAATGCAAGGAGTTCTAAGTATTCGTGAAATTCAGAAAATTCAAGAAATCCACAGAATATAAGGTATGCCAAGAAATTACAAAATTGAGAAATTCAAAGAATTCTAGAAATTCAGAGTATTCAAGGAATTCAGAAAATTCAGGAAATTCAGTGTATTCACGAAATTCAAGAAATTTAGATAATTCAGAGAATTAAAGGAGTTCAGAGAATTCAAGAAATTTCCAAATTCCAGAGATTTCAAGGAATTCAGTAAATACATAGAATTCAGCGAATACAAGAAATTTTGAGCATACAACGAATTGCAAAGATTCAAAAAATTAAAAAAATTTAGAGAATTCGAGGTATTACAAAAGATATTGAAGGAATTTAGAGAAATCGAGGAATTTAGAGGATTCGAAAAATTCAAGGAATTTAGGGAATTTAAAGAAATGATAAAATTTAAGGCATTAGAGTTATTCATCAAATTCGAGGAATTCAGGAAATTCAAGAAATTCCAGAAATTCAGAAACTCAAGGAATTCAGAGAAACTAAGGAATATAGATAATTGGAGGAATTCAGAGAATTCAAGGAATCCCAGAATCTCAAGGAATTCCCAAAATCTATAGATTTTAAGGAATTCAGTAAATACATAGAATTCAGCGAATACAAGGAATTTTGAGCATACAACGAATTCCAAAGATTCACAAAATTTTAAAAATTTAGAGAATTCGAGGTATAACAAAAAAATTGAAGGAATTTAGAGAAATCAAGGAATTCAGAGGATTCAAAAAATTCAAGGAATTTAGGGAATTCAAAGAAATGATAAAATTTAAGGCATTAGAGTTATTCATCAAATTCGAGGAATTCAGGAAATTCAAGAAATTCCAGAAATTCAGAAACTCAAGGAATTCAGAGAAACTAAGGAATATAGATAATTGGAGGAATTCAGAGAATTCAAGGAATCCCAGAATCTCAAGGAATTCCCAAAATCTATAGATTTCAAGGAATTCAGTAAATACATAGAATTCAGCGAATACAAGGAATTTTGAGCATACAACGAATTCCAAAGATTCAAAAAATTTAAAAAATTTAGAGAATTCGAGGCATTACAAAAAAATTGAAGGAATTTAGAGAAATCGAGGAATTCAGAGGATTCGAAAAATTCAAGGAATTGAGGGAATTCAAAGAAATGATAAAATTTAAGGCATTACAGTTATTCATCAAATTCGAGGAATTCAGGAAATTCAAGAAATTCTAGAAATTCGGAAACTCAAGGAATGCAGAGAAACTAAGGAATATAGATAATTGGAGGAATTCAGAGAATTCAAGGAATCCCAGAATCTCAAGGAATTTCCAAAATCTATAGATTTCAAGGAATTCAGTAAATACATAGAATTCAGCGAATACAAGGAATTTTGAGCATACAACGAATTCCAAAGATTCAACAAATTAAAAAAATTTAGAGAATTCGAGGTATTACAAAAGATATTGAAGGAATTCTGAAAAATCAAGGAATTGAGAGGATTCGCGTAATTCAGGGAATTCATGGAATTCAAAGAAATCATAAAATTCAAGGCATTAGAGTTATTCATAAAATTCAAGGAATTCAGGAAATTCAAGAAATCCAAGAAATTCAAGGAATTCCCAAAATCCAAAGATTTCAAGGAATTCAGTAGATACATGAAATTAAGAGAATACAAGGAATTTTGAGAATACAAGCAATTCCAAAGATTCAACGAATTCAAAAAATTTATAAAATTCGAGGTAATTCACAAAAACTGAAGGAATTCAGAGAAATCGAGGAATTCAGAGGATTCGAAAAATTCAAATAATTCAGGGAATTCAAAGAAATTGTAAAATTTAAGGCATTAAAGTTATTCATCGAATTCGAAGAATTCAGGAAATTCAAGAAATTTTAGAAATTCAGAGAATCTAAGGAATACTGATCATTCGAGGAACTGAGGAAATTCAAGCAATCCAAGAATTTCAAGGAATTCCCAAAATCCAGAGATTTCAAGGAATTTAGTAAATAAATAAAAAATTAAGAGAATAAAAGAAATTTGAAGAATACAACCAATTTTAAAGATTTAACAAATTAAAAAAATTTAGAGAATTCGAGGTATTAGAAAAAAATGAAGGAATTCAGAGAAATCAAGGAATTGGGAAGATTCGAGGAATTCCGGGAATTCGGAGAATTCAAAGAAATGATAAATTTCAATGCATTAAAGTTATTCATTGAATTCGAGGATTTCAGGAAATTCCAGAAATTCAGAGACTCAAAGAATTCAGAGATACTAAGGAATACAGATAATTCGAGATATTCAGAGAATTCAAGGAATCCAAGAATTTCAAGGAATTTCCAAAACCCAGAGATTTCAAAGAATTCAGTTAATACATGAAATAAAGAGAATACAAGGAATTTAGAGAATACAAAGAATTCCAAAGATTCAACAAATTCAAAAACTGTATAAAATTCGAGGTAATTCAAAAAAATTGAAGGAATTCAGAGAAATCGAGGAATTCAGAGGATTCGAAAAATTCAAATAATTCAGAGAATTCAAAGAAATTATAAAATTTAAGACATTAAAGTTATTCATCGAATTCGAGGAATTTAGGAAATTGAAGAAATCCAAGGAATTCAAGGAATTTCCAAAATCCAAAGATTTCAAGGAATTCAGTCAATATATGAAATTAAAAGAATACACGAAATTTAGAGAAGACAAAGAATTCCAAAGATTCAACAAATTCAAAAAATTTATAAAATTCGAGGTAATTCAAAAAAATTGAACAAATTCAGAGAAATCAAAGAATTCAGAGGATTCGAAAAATTCAAATAATTCAGGGAATTCAAAGAAAATATAAAATTTAAGGCATTAAAGTTATTCATCGAATTCGAGGAATTTAGGAAATTGAAGAAATCCAAGGAATTCAAGGAATTTCCAAAATCCAGAGATTTCAAAGAATTCAGTTTATACATGAAATAAAGAGAATACAAGAAATTTAGGGAAGACAAAGAATTCCAAAGATTCAACAAATTCAAAAAATTTATAAAATTCGAGGTAGTTCAAAAAAATTGAACAAATTCAGAGAAATCGAGAAGTGCAGAGGATTCGAAAATTTCAAGGAATTTAGGGAATGCAAAGAAATAATAAATTTCCAGGCATCAAAGTTATTTATCGAATACGAGGAATTCAGGAAATTCAATATATTCCAGAAATTCAGAAACTCAAGGAATTCAGAGAAACTAAGGAATATAGATAATTGGAGGAATTCAAGGAACTCAAGGAATCCAAGAAATTCAAGAAATTAAATATATGCAGGTAATTTACGGAACTTAGGAAATTCAAGGAATTCCAGAAATTCAGAGGATTGAAGGAATTTAGGGAAACTAAGCAATACAGAAAAATTGGATAATTCAGAAAATTCAAGGAAATTATAGAATTCAAGGAATTTAAGTTATTTATCAAATTCTAGGAATTCAGAAAATTCATGGAATTGATGCAAACTCCTGACAAAACAAAAATCGGACGACCAAATTTGGAACACAAAAAACAAATAAAAATGCTCTTATTGAAAGCCAAATAAATTTTTTATAACAATTTCGGACGAAAATAAATAAGAGGAAAGAAAAATTTAAAGGTAGCCAATCATATCCCCTTCCTTTTTTATTTCTTTCTTTCCTCTTTTTTATTTTCGTCCGAAATTTTTTCTTTTTTTTTCAAATTTGTTCAGATTGCAATAGTAACATTTTTTATTTTTATTCAACAAATGCAAGGAATTAAAAAAATTTATAGAGTTAAGGGAATTCAGTATATACTATGAATTCATGGAAATCAGAATATTCAAGAAATTCTGAGAAATCAGAATATTCAAGAAATTCTGAGAAATCAGAATGTTCAAGAAATTCTGAGAAATCAGAATGTTCAAGAAATTCCGACAAATCAAGGAATCCAAAAATTCCGAGAATTTAAGGAATTAAGATTCATTTCAAGAATTCTGTTAGTACAATGAATTTTTTGAAAAACTTGCACTTTTCGAATTCCTTAAATTCTCTGAATACCCTGCAACTCTCTAAACTCCTTAAAAACTAAATTAACTAATACTAATTACACAAATTCTAGGAATTGGCAAAATTCATTAAACAACCAAAATTCTCTTAACTTTGTGAGTACCTGGAATTATCTGCATTCTTTGAATTCCTTGAATTCTGTTATTTCTTTAAATTATCTCAATTCCTGGAATTTCCTACACTTTCAGAATTCCCAGAATTCTCTGGAGTACCTGAATTCATTGGATTTCCTGAATTCTCTGAATGAACTTAATTCTCTGAATTCACTTAATTGTTTAAATCTCATGTCTTTTTGTTTTTCTTCACACATCGTGAACATGAAAGATGACAAGCAATTTTATGATGTGTCTTGTAAATATATTGTTAGTTAACATAAATGAAAATTTTACTACTATCAGGCCGGAATCTTTTTGGAACACAGATACTTTTTTCAAAATAAAATGATATTCGTAACTGCAATAACTGTTTAAATATTTTTGAATTCATTAAAAAATATTTGTTTGCAAAATAAAATGTAAGGTGAAATTAAAAATTTGCCAACAATTTTAATTAACACTTGATTGTTTTAATTCCTGAAAGATTCTTTTCTATCTGCAACTTATTTAGGTACATTGTTTCTACTGGAAGTGGTAAAATTATTCTAGAATTCTCATTTTGGAAATAAAAACTAAATTAGCTTTGGTTTAACTTGATTTGATTTGGATAGAATAAAATTTTTTTATAAATTCTTGCGAGACACGTTTAAAACAACGTATAATAGACTTTGCGTGTATCTTGGGAATCAATTTTTTTATAGAACACTTTTATTTATTACAATTAAAATTTTCCTTACATTTTAAAATTAAGATCTACTACACAGCCTTAAAAAAATTAATATATTTGGACTAATATAAAAAAGTGAAAAATGAACCAAAAAGGCAGTGGCTTTCCTAATCACTTTAAATTTTCTTATTATTATCTTGTATTTTTTAATCATCAAGAATCGAAAAAGCCTAAAATTAAAATAATTTTGTGAGAACTGTTGTAGACAAATTTTATTTTACTGTTTGACATTGAATTAATTTTCAGCTTTATCAAATTTAATCGTGAATTTCGCAACAATAAACATCCTTCTATTCTAATAAAATAGAACAATTTTATTTGTCTTCACTTGTTCCTGAAAATACCGTGTTTAAAAAAAAAATTATTTGCTTTCGAGCGGTGTTTTCTCAGATTATTTTGCAGATTTTTAATCACTCTGTTTTCCTTTTACTAACTGAAATTATCATCATAGAAACCGGCAGCTTTTTTAGGTCACAGTTATCTCTTTTTTCTTATTTGAGTTTCTAAATATAAGGAAGACGAAAATAAGGAAATTGTATCTAATTCTTGATTTTCCAGGTGTCATGTACACTTAACCCAGAATATAGAACAAATTTCAAAGTTTTGAAGATAATATGAAACGCGAAATTCGGAAGTGGTAAACGATAGTATAAATATTGCTTCAAATTCTTTAGTGATCAGTTCACTCTTTTTTGTCGATCATTGTAAAAATCGGAAGAAATGGTGATATTTCCTGCTGTTATATTCTTAATTTTTGTGGGGAGTCTTCTGCATAATTGTAAGTTGGATAACATATTATAATTAATATTAATAACAAATAATTATTATATGTACACTACCGTCGGAAATTATGAGATCGATTGACGCAGGCACTATTAAAAATCACTGCTGGCTTTGAACCACGATAACTCAGAAAAAAAAATTGATAGGGCATTTTAAAAAAAAATAGCTAGAAAGCTTATGAAATTCCACGTCCAATAATGTCAAGCAGATTTTTTTTATTTACTCAAGAGAATACAGCGGAGCCTAAAATTTTATCTTTAATTTAAGCTAAAGAAACTTTAAAAATCTTTATCGGTTCCCGAGATACGATTAAAAATGTTGAATCGTATCTGAATTGAGTTTTAGTCGACGATCACAGTTCTCGGCCGGTCTGCTGCTCGCCTCCTTCGTTAAGGCAGGATCGCATAGGCCACGCACAGACGTGGTGCTTGATTGGGTCTCTCTTATAATTTTGATTCTTCTCATCAGTAATTTTTATTTCAATTTATTGTAAATTTTTTAAATTATTCATTGTTTTTTAATTATTTACAATTATTTAAATTCAGAATTATCCCCATATTAGAGAATAAAAAAATTATAACCAGTATTTTAATTTCTTTAAATTTTTTATTAAGTAGGATATTAATTAAAATCTAGATATATTGTTACGAGAGTAAACTATTTTTCAAACGAATTAAGCAGCTACATTCTAAATAAATTATTTATATGAAAATCACTCAAAAATATTAAAAGTGAATGATAATCGAATTTCCAAAATAAATTAAACATGAAACAGTGCTTCGGTGTAATCAAAATTATATTTTCAATTTCTAATAAATATTTTAATATTTTCCTTTACACCAAAATTTTTTTTACGCAAATGACTCGTTTATTATTTAATTTTTCGACGATCAAACTTACAAAATAATTAGGAAAAGGTGGCTACTTCGAGGAGTCCGGTGTCTAAAAATTGGTTTCTTAAATTGGATCAGAATATTATATCGAATAAGTTACATTATTAAACTTTTTATCCTGTTTTTCATATAAAAATTTATTTTGATTTTTGATATAACTTTTCTCCGTTTTAGTTTTTTAATTAGAAGCTGCTGGTATCGTTAGTGAATTATACTTGAAATTAGTACAAACATTTTCCTATATATTTTGTAATTTTGATCGTCGAAAAATTTTAAGAAATAAAAAAACAGTTATTAATTTTTTTATTCTTTAATTTGTGGATAAGTCTGAATTGAAATAATTGTAAATAATTAAAAAACAATGAATAATTAAAAAAATTTACAATAATTTGAAATAAAAATTACTGATGAACAGAATCAAAATTATAAAAGAGCCCAATCAAGAACCACCTCCGTGCGTGGCCTATTCGATCCTGCCTCAACGAAGGAGGCGAGCAGCAGACCAGCCGAGAATCGTGATCGTCGACTAAAACTCAACTCAGATACGATTGAACATTTCTAATCGTATCTCGGGAACCGATTAAGATTTTTTAAATTTCTTCGGCTTAAATTAAAGATAAAATTTCAGACTCAATTTCATATAATGTTCAGATTTTTTCAACAGTTTTTCTAGGTCATGGTAAAAGTTGAAGTCCACGTACAAAATTTTAGAAAATCTAGAATTTTTTTTTAAACTTATCACGTGCTATATTCTTTTCAGTGAATCAAAAAAAAATCTGTTTGAAATTATTAGACGTGGAATTTCATAGGATTTCCAACTGTTTTTTTGAAAATACCCTATCAATTTTTTTCGCTGAGTTATCGTGGTTCAAAGCCAGCAGTGATTTTTAATAGTGCTTGCGTCAATCAATCTCATAATTTCCGGAGGTAGTGTATGTGTACTCATTTTTTGAGGAGAATACATCCCGCTGGACTTTTTTTTTAATTTAGAAATTTTGTGCTTTGACTTCGATCTAGAAAAAATTCCTAAAAAATCTTAAAATCTTAAAAAGTTACCCCTGGTTGACCGATGTTAAAGTTTCCCTTCTCAAATCGAAGCTTTCTGAATTCAGAAAAGGCACACAACGACACATTTCTTAATCGATCTTAGATTTTTCTTTAGAAAAATTTTTCATTAAATTTTGAAGAGATTTATTTGTCTTGATTTTTTATTTTTCTTTAATCTTTCATTTTAAGGCAAAGAGATAAAGTGTAGATAAAGTGTTTTTTTTGTTTATTTTCGTAAAAAAATGATCTCTATTATCAGCACGGGAATATTTGAGAGAAAACTAAATAATATTATTGAAATAATTGTTATAAACAAATTAACACAACAAATAGTCTACACTGTGGATTCTTTGTTTGCAAATTAAATTTTGGTAATAATGTTACGTGCTTTTATCGAACAAATAATACTGGATCATAGAAATTTGTCATCCTGTATTTTTTATTAATTTTGATAAGAAATTATATAAACAAGTACCTAGTTTGGATATTTAATGCAGAAAGAAATTTTTTTTTTCCTAATTGAGGGGTCGGATCGTATAAGGGCGTATAGAATTTTCTCGTGCGAAATCCTAGTCCCCTGGAAGCTTTAAAACATAGTTTAGATTTAAAATTTTTCAAGCAAATATCAGGACGTGAAATTTTATTGTGCATCTTTTTTCTCAACGACAAAAAGTTTTAACTTTTTTAGTTGTCGAAATAAAACCAAAAAACTGACTTTTTGAAAAACATGATTTTAATTCGTTTTTCACTTTAACTCGTGCTCAGTGCTTCGATTTTTGAAAATTTTGGATGAAAATTTTAGGGAATATGCTTTAAGATGTCCTTCTATTGACAATATGATAGGAATTTGAAACCGTTGCTTTTAAAAATTATTATTAATTTTTTTTCTCTAGCTCGGCGCGAATCGAACACTTCTAGCTTCCAGCATTTCGTTTAGTGAAGTAATTTTGAGCAGGTAAATACTGTTTACAACAAAAATTCGGAGAAAGGTATAATAAAGTTTTTTGGAAAGTTTCAGATTAAAATATTTAATAGTTTAGGAGTAGTTATGATTTTAGTGAACGTCAGCGCTGGAGTTGTCGAGCTTACTATACTCTCCGATGTGCCATGTTCTCTCGCTAGAGACTTTTTGCTTATAATATGATCTTATGAAATTTTTTAGTTAATAACAGTCAAACAAAAATATGTTAACAAAATATTTATGAATTTAATTTAATTTTGAATGTATTTTACGGATTCTTTAGATTTAAATGTAAGATACTTTAATGTAACCTAATGTTTACACCGACATTCGGCTTAACTCGTAAGCGACCTTGAACATGCATTTTGAAAACAAACCTATGCACAAATTTTCTTATACTTTTTCTAAATCTATTTCAAAAATAAAACAGATCAGTTAGTCCTCAAGTATGCTCTGGACGGTGCACATTAAATTAAATTTTAAGCTTAATAAAGTTGAATATCTCACGAAAACTTCAGCGAAGACGTTCACTAAAATCATAACTACTTCTAAACTATTAAATATTTTGATCTGAAACTTTCCAAATAACTTCATTATACCCTTTTCCGAATTTTCGTCACGAGGAGTATTTGCCTGCTAAAAATTTCCTCGTTAAGCGAAATGCTGGAAGTTACAAGCGTTCGATTCGCGCCGAGCTAGAGAAAAAAATTAATAATAATTTTTGAAAACAACGGTTTTAAATTCCTATCATATTGTCAATCAAAGGACATCTTTAAACACATCCCCTTAAATTTTCATTAAAAAGTTGTAAAAACTGAAGCACTGAGCATGAGTTGAAGTGAAAAACGGATTAAAATCAAGTTTTTCAAAAAAGTCAGTTTTTTGGTTTCATTTCGAAAACGAAAAAGTTACAACTTTTTGTCTAGTGGAAAAAAAGATGCAGAATAAAATTTGATGTCCAGATATGTCCTTAAAAAATTTTAAATCCTAAATTTGTTTTGAAGCCTCCAAGAACTATGATTTCACACGAGAAAATTCTATAGTCCCTTATACGATCCGGCCCCTCAATTTTCCTCAAATCATATCGCCAGTAATTTTTAATAATGGAAAATTATCATCCGATAATATTTAATAATTTTATAAACAAATTTTAAAATCAAATTCTAAGTGTTGGCACTTGGTTGGCCCTTTTTTTAACTTTTAGAATTTTTCTTTTTACATCCCCTCCCCAGTTTTATTTACCCTTTTTTAAAAGTTTAAAAAAATAAAAAATCTTTAATCGGTCATTTAAGAATACCCAGTGATTTTTCAAGCAATACTGAATTGTTCAAATAATAATAATTTGTTTAAATTTTTTTTTAGTTTAATTGTAAAAATAATTTTACAATTATATAAATAATTACATTAAGTTAAATTAAATTAATAACTTCGCTAAATTTTCGACATATTTTAATATTTTTAAGTACTATTTTTTTAATGAATACTCGTAGGTGTTTATGCAAATTTAAATTTTTAAACAATTATATTGTTTAAATTTTTCTGCTATTTTTCGGAAAATTAATATATTTTTATGT
>JAAAKG020140411.1:0-12113 GCA_010014905.2 Druon quercuslanigerum
CGTATGTTGTTAAATATCGACTTTTCTGGTAGAAAATGAGTTTATCCTTTGAAAATTAATCTACTAATTAAAAAACTCTTCTTTTTGGTTTAAAATTGAATTAATTTAATTAAATATTCATCACTTTTTTTGAAAATTCATCTATTAGGATAGAATTAAATTTACTTGGTTGAAAAAAATCTTTTATTGAATATTACTTTTTTTTATTATTAAAGATCTATTACTTTGATTTAAAAAACATTTCGTTAACTATTTTTATGAAACTCTGAATTTTTAGGAATTAAATTTTTAACGGGAAATTCAACTATACTATTTCAGTTGAAACTTTCTCATTTTTGGATGAAAAGTCAAGTATTTGACTACAAATTATTATTTTCTTAATTAAACTACTTTTTTTTAAATTTATGCAATTTGTGGAAAATTTTTCTTTTTAGTACAAAATTAATGTTATTGGTTGAAAATTAATTTTTTTGATAGATATAAAATTAATCTATTTCAGTTGAAGATTTTTCATTTTAATCTATTTATCTGTTTGGTACAAAATTAATTTTTTCATCCGAAAGTTTAACCGTTCCACTTTGAGTTAAAAATTGACAGTTTTTAGTTCGATCATAATCATAAGTAAAACATTCGTGAATATAATATTGCATATTACAACAAAAATTTAAATAATAAATAGTTAAATAATAAACATTTATTCATAAATGGGCCTGCGATACTAGGAAAAAGTTTTGTAATTTTATAAGCATGATGTGCATAATAAAAAGGGACAGCAGTGCCCACCAGTTTTCTTTTTTTTTTCGCCTCGGGTTGGTGAAATGAATTCAATTCTCGTAAAGTTTGTAAGAGAAACCTTTGCTTTGTGGAGAAGTAAACAGCGACTTCGCTTTCGCAACATTGGAGTCTTTTTTAAAAACTGCAAGAGTAAAAAGTTATTTCTTCGCTTTGAATTTTTATTAAAAATTATATAAATATATTTATCTTGAGGATTGTAAGTATAATTCAAAAACGTTTAAATAAGAACCACATTTTTATATTCACAAGCTTCTTCTGGTATGCCATAGTGTAATTATTAATTAACAAGTATAAAATATTTATAAAATTTTCGAACTCAAGCATAAACTATAAAAAGATTAGTTAGATTAGTCTAGATTTTCAACTTGTATAAATTATACCGTTCCATAGTGGCATTCGCGGTTCAAATCTTGGCTGAGGCAGATTTTTTCTTGTTCTTAAAAATGGTTTCTCGGAAATCGTTTTAACGAATCAAAACCCGTATTATTTATAAAGAAACGCTATAATTTCCACTGTCCTAAATTAAAGAATCAATCAGCAAGTTTAGGAATTTTTAAAATTATATTATTTTAAGCAATTTTAGTTAGAAATACTAAAAATTAAAAAATTACAATTTTTTGTCGCGCATTTTTTAACCCATTAACGACCAAATAGACTTGATTTTTGCATGAAATTTTAGGTCGCTCTTTTCAAATCCGTTAAGAAAATTGTCCTATCTCTTCATGAAAATTAAATATGGCGTCTTTTTTCCGGAAAAAAGCCAAAACTGAGATGATTTTTTTTCAAACTCGAATTTCACATCGGGAACGCCTAGAGAGCACCCCAAAATCTTTCTCATCAGCGCATGCGATATCTGTATTTGAAAACCTAGGGGGTTGGAAATTTCGAAATTCAAGATGGCGCCCCAGAAAATTGCGATTATCACGATAGAAAAATGTGAAAAATAGGTATCTTTGAAATATCTGTTATAACATTATGCAAATTATTAATCATTATATAATTTATGTGTAAATATGTTGTACTAACATTTTATTGATATTTTCTATAATTTTCAAAATGGCGGGTCCAACATGGTGGCCAAAAATCAGAAAAATTGCAAAAAAGAGTTAAAATGAATTTTTTTGCACCTATTTTTTATTAGTATTGATACAGAGCACTACTATCAAATTGCAAAGACTGTTTGTATTTATATGAAAAAATGGCTGATCCAATATGGCGGCCAAAAATTAGAAATATTGTGAAAAATAGCCGAAAGTTCTGGTTTTTTCACTATATATCAGCATTGACATAACCTACCATTATTATAATGTTATAATTATTTTTAGTTATATAAAAAATGGCAGACTCAGCATGACGGCTGAAAAGCTATATATTTTTTTTAAATTAAAAATATTTTAAATTTTACATGTTTCATTCACTTGTAACAAAAACATCCTAATTGATACTTTTCCTCACTCTTTACCAAAAGTACTATTATAACTTTTTGAATAGTTATATAAAATTTTATATTGATATACGTTACATTTTTATTGTTGATAACCTAATTAAAAAAATGTTTAATTTGAACAAATTCATCATATCATATTTTGGATGTACAGTATAATAATAGTAGTTCATGTCGATACTAATATATAGTACAGAAATCCAGAATTTTCGGCTATTTTTCACAATATTTATGATTTTTGGCCTCCATATTGGATCCGCCATTTTATTATAGAACTAAAAACAGTCTTTGTAATATCATATTAATACTCTGTGTTAATAATAATAAAGAATGTGTTAAAAACGGTAATTTTAACTGTTTTATTGGAATTTTTCTGATTTCTAGCTGCCATATTGGATCCGCCATTTTGTTATGCAATTAAAAACAATCTTTGAAATATGTTAGTATTAATGTGTATTAAAATGATAAAAAATTCCGTAATTTTAACTCTTTTTTTGCATTTTTTCTGATTTTTTAGCCGCCATATTGGATCTGCCATTTTGAAAATTATGGAAAATAGTGATAAATTATTTTAAAAACATACTTACACAAAAATTATGTCATGATTAACAATTTGCATCATGTTATCACAGAGATTTCAAAGACACCTAATTTTGCAGATTTTACTCTCGTTAAAATCGCCATTTTTTGGGGCGCCATCTTGAATTTCGAAATTTTCTACCCCTAAGGTTTTCAAGTGTAGACATAACGTGCACCGATTATACTAGTTTTGGGGTGCTAGCTAGGCGCTTTAGATGTAAAATTTGAGTTTGAAAAAAAATCATCACAAGTTCGGCACTTTTCCGGAAAAAAGACGCCATATTTGATTTTTCTGAAGAGAGAGGTCAATTTTCTCAACAGATTTGAAAAGAGCGATCTCTAAAACATAGGAGACTAACATTTGGTAAAGTTTCATCAGCGTTTACTTTTTAATGTTTAAATTTCATGCAAAAATCCAGTGCATTTGGTCGTTAATGGGTTAATTTCGAATGATTTTTGTAGGTTATGTCTCACTAAAATTGTGCAAATCGAAGAAATCGTCAGTCTGAAAAGATAAAAAGCCTATCAATATGTCAAAAAAATGGTTTCTTTTTCGTTTTCATTTTAAAATATTTAGTAAAAAACACTCCAATCACTATTTATAGGATAATTTCCACTTTTTCCAAAATGTCCGGTCAGACAGTCAGATGACGGGATGACGTTTTGTCGTCTGCTGCTCTCCGTTAGGCAATTCAAAATCTTGTTTTTCTTTTTCAAGCCCTGTCTTCTTATTTGATTAAATCTTTTTATACCTTTTCTAAAATCTAAGGTAGCCTTATCATATTGAATCCCAGTCTTTTTACCTAAATAAATTCACAGCTTATGCACCTCTATCCTTTTCTATCCATCAGGCAATCTATCATTTCGTCTAATTTTTTAATTTCTATTTTCCTATTGAAGTCAATCCATTTCTATCTCTTCAGAAATATAAGATAGCCCTATCTTCGTGAAGCTCAGTCTTTCTATCTAAATGGTTCAACATCTTATCCACCTCTACACTTTTCTATCCGTTGGGCAATCCTAAATTTCGTCTATCTTTTTTAATCCCTATTTTTCTGTCCAAGTGAATCTATTTGTATCTTTTTTGAAATATACGATAGCCCTATCTTCTTGCATCCCAGTCGTTCTATCTAAATCAATCATCTACTTATCTACCTCTATCCTTTTCTATCCACTGGACAATAACAAATTTTGTCTATCTTTTTTAATCCCTATTTTTCTGTCTAAGTGAATTTATTTCTATATTTTCGGAAATAATAGATAGACCTATATGCGTGAATCTAAATTGTTCTATCTAAATGAATCCACAGCTTGTCCTCCTCTATCCTTTTCACTCGGTTGGACAATCTTAAATTTCGTCTATCTTTTTTAATCCCTTTTTTCCTGTCCAAGACAATTCATTTCTATTTTTTCTAAAATGTCAGATAGCCCTATCTTCTTGCATCCTAGTATTTCTATCTAAATAAATCCTCAACTAATTTGCCTCTATCCTTTTCTATCCGTTGGAAAATTAAAAATTTTGTCTATCTTTTTTATTCCCTATTTTCCTCACCAACTGAATCCATTACGACATTTTTTCAAATATGAGATAGCGCTATCTTCTTGAATCCTATTCGTTCTATCCAACCGAATCCTCCGATTATCCACGTCTAACCTTAGCGAGGCGCGCGCTACTTGACGTACATCCCTGACTCAGTACAAGCGGGTTCCAGTAGGTAGCTGACTGTAAAAGTCAGACGCAAGTGAAATCATTTTCACCGTCTATAACTGGAGGGTCAGCAGATGCCTTTGCAGAGTTCGAACTTCGACTAGTGAGTCGTAAAGCTAGGAAATTTTGTTGTTAGGTCTATAAACCCTTGCTGATTATTGTTTTCGAAACGGACAAGAATACTACATTTTTGAGTGGATTCAAATGGATAAAAACTAAAACGATATATCGTTGATAGTGAGTAGTCTGGGATTGATAAACATAAGTTTTTGTGAACAACAAAGATAGAAAAAGATAGGCCCATGGGACCACAAGGGATAGAATCAGTACTAGAGAAAGATAGACAATTGTGATTGTAAGGGATAGAGTGAGGGATACAAAGAGATAGATCTTAGCAGACGCGACGGATAGGACGTGGAAAGAAAAGGATAGAGTTTGTGGGATTCAAAATGTGCATTTGAGAAGGATTGAATATCTCTATCTTCTTCTATCCATACGTTTCTATCTTTTTGAATCTTTTTCCTTCCAGTAGAGAAGTTAGATCAACAATTTGACACTTCGGCTAATTTTTACTTTCGATATGTTAAAATAATTGTAAACATTTTGTTTGCACATGCGCATTGTGTTTTACTGACTCTCAGCGCTATCTAGCGTTTCCCCCGAACACTAGAAGGTAAATGCCACCAACGGGGGTGATGCCAGCATAGGAACTTCCGGAGACAAACCTGACTTCCAGCCCAGACCGATCTGGGGTCCGTTCTAGGGAATTTAAAATATGGAGTTTGCGTAGAAAAGTGGCGCTACTTTTTAACCTGGTTTTCAGATTTCCCAATAAATAAAATGGGAAAATCTGAGCAATAATTTCATTTAGCGATTAAAATATGAAAGTGTAAAATCAAGTATCATAACCTCTACTGTTACTGTTTTATGGGGTTTTTTATACACGAGAACCTTCATGGTACTTGCGTATGCATGATCTTTAAAAGCATCTCAAGAAGAAGTTTAGACATTACAATTTTTTTCATTTTTTTTTAAATTGCGGATGCAAAAGTTTTAGTTCCTTTGCGTGGCGAAATACGTTGAGTAATTTTTTCGCCTTGTAAATAACAGTGTCAAAATAGTGCCACCAATTGAGCACCACGATTCCAGAACGGGACATAACTCGGTAAAGTTGGAGGGAGGTTGGCCCCAGGCAACTGAAAATTTTGATTTTTGAAGAATGCATTCTTATAGGAAGTTAGATGGCGCATCTTGTTTCCTCTAGAAAAAAAGTGTAATCTTTCATAGTTTTCGAGATAACCATGATAGTGATATTTTTTATGAAGACGATTTGTAATTAATTTTTGGTCTCTCGCTCGTGGTCACATCTACAGTTTTTGGAATTTTTAAATGAAATTTAGAAACAATACTCTCCGAAGTATCCTTAGAACGAGGATATGAGCGAACAGTGTATATCATTATTTCTAACAACATAAAAATTTGTTTTCTAGGCCATTCCGAATTTAATTCCTTGTAATCTTCGATCGCTTCGTTTATCGAGCGAAGTTTGAGAAAATATCAACTTTCTGTGAAAAATTGTTTAAAAAACTATAAGGTAGTCTTCTGTGAAAACCTTTTTTCAAAAAGCTGAATAAGTAAATAATTGCGAATGTAAAACTGGGAGCGCGCGATTTGTAACAATCCATGTCTATTAGACGCACAAAACCACTCGCAATACAGCTAGCGAAGGAATAAAAATATAAACAAAGAAATACCTGGAGTTATATTAGATGACCTTCAAATGTCGTTTTAGCTATTTTTCTACAGGAAACAAGATGCGCCATCTAATTTCCTATAATAATGCATTCTTCAAAAATCAAATTTTCAAATTTCGATTTTCAGTTGCCAGGGGCCAACCTCCGTCAAACTTTACCGAGTTATGTCCCGTTCTGGAATCAGAGGGCTCAATTTCTTTAATTTTTACAAATGAACTTAAATGTTTCTTTGAAATGTTTTTCCCTTGTCCATAATAAATTTAAATTCCTTCTTATTTATCTCAGACTTCAGTCTTTTCCCTTTTTCTCATTCGTCCATTTTAATTCTTAACGTTAGAAAAAGCCTACTATACCATTTTTCGTTAAGAATTCATCTTTTTAATTTATAATTTTTATTATTTGGTTCAAAATTAAAATATTTTTGTTGAAAGTTGAACAAACTTTTCCTAAAAGTTCATACTTCTTGGTTGACAATGTCATTTTATTTTTCAAAAATCATCTTTTTGGATTTATAATTTCACACTTTCAATTAGAATATCTTGTTGTATATTTATCTTTTTGTTTTGGTAATGTATCTCTTTCTGTAGAAATTGAATTTTTGGGGGAGTTAAAAGTAAAAGTGTCTGGTTGAAAAAATTAATATCGACTATCATATTTTCTGCTGAAAATTACTATTTGCAGATTCAAGATGGAACTGTTGGTTGAAAATGTATTTGTTTTACTTAAAGATTCAAATAGTTTGTTGAGAATTTATCTTTTTTTATTGTATCCAACTGTACTTAATTTGAAATAAAAATATTTTTTGTTTTTCAATACAAAATTAAAAATATTTTAAAGGGATTCAAAATATTTCACGGTATTTCAGAAATATTCCAAGGGATTTTTTATTTATTTAAATAATTTGAAGAGATTGCACAGGATTTTATTGTATTTAAAAAAATGTAATGGAAGTTTTAAATCCCAATGTGAATCCCATGGTTTTTAAAATATTCGAGGAAATCTTTAATATATTGCAACAATTTTAAAGATTTGACAAAATTTTCAAAAACTGAAACACAAATTCAAGCGGTTCAAAAACATTTTTAAGAATTACACGTACACCTCGCGAGGAAGTCACGTATAACATTCATCGTAAAGTAACTAAGAAGTTATACAAATTGCATGTCAAATTAAAAAATGAAAGAAAAGTAGTTGAGCATCTTCAATACTTGCAGAAGCCAAATTTCTTTGCAGCTATTGATAAAGATTTGAACAAGGTAACGAAAATTTTCATTCATTCATAATTAAGAAACTGCTCTCAAAAACCGCTTGCTAGAACATGGACTGTGAATGACAAAGTATTCGCTTTATCTATTTTTAAGCGAAGTCCGAAATCGTATAGACACTTATGCTCAATCTTTATATTGCTATCAACCAGATTATTGAAATCTGTCTCTGCTAAAATACCTTTTGAACCCAGTATTAACAAAGCCGTCATGCAAGAATTGAAACGAAAATGTAAGTCTTTAAAAAAATTAGATCGAAAAAGCATGCTTTTAGTGGACGAAGCGCATTTATTTGTTAAATTATCATATGAATCTCACAATCATAAAATAATTGTATTTTAAGATCTTACGGTGCGTTAAATAGTTCCGTATATTTATATAAAAACATTTGTAAACGATTGATATGATTTATGTCGAACATAAACCAATACTCTTAATCTTTGTTAATTTTTTTTTTAATTAGTTTTATAAAATTCCATTTAAAAATGATGCTGTCAATAATTTTTTATTCCATTTATTGTTTTTATTGCGTACTTTAATCGTTATATGCAATGATATCAATAAACGGTATTACAAATGATTGAGAACATTAAAAAGTACATTATTTACAACATTTTAATTTGAATTTCCCGCCCGCACGGCCGCTTGCGATTTTAGTTCCCTCAGGCCTCAACCGCGCGTACGTGTCATTCCATAAGTATGGACCCTATAAGGAAGGGCGCGACACCGAGGCTGCTTATTACCTATTGGCTGCCGACAAGCAGTTGTCACTTCCGCTCTACAGTGTGAACATAGTCATTAGGACACCTACGTTTTGAGTATACACAATATAGTATACAGATGTCAACAGTCTGCTGTGGTCAGCTGTTTAATGTTCTTAAGTTTCTACTGCAGTATTCATAACAATTGGAGATAACAATGTGAATATGAAAATAGAAAGTGGGCGCTATATATCTTTTAAAAATTTAAAAATAACATTTAAGTCTCTTAAGACAATTAGTAAATGGTGTTGTTTGTGAGCTAACTTCAAAATGGTCGTGTTGCTGTGTTTACAGATGGAAAAAAATGGCGCGAGTGTGTGCAGCTTTGAATTGTAAGAACTCCACTGGCAAAGGATTTCGCCTATTTCAATTTCCGAAATTGGAAAGCCAAAGAAAGGCTTGGTTAAAAAACAGTGGTCTTCATGTACTGGTAATAATTTTTAAACGTATTCCATTATGGCTTCGTATTTCACGTCGTTTGAATCGCGCGCGCGCGGATATTACGTTATCGCCGGGAGAACTGTCATGGTGAAGAGGTCGGGGTGGGAGTATATTGACGCTTCCTTCCTTATAGGGTCCTTATCCATAAGTGGCCATATTGGAAATATTTGTCCTCAAATTTTAGCACGAGCCTTCACCCCCGTGGGGGGCATCACTATGGTGTATACGACCCAAGAGTGACAGCGCCACTGTTGGGAATATATTGTAATATTAGTATATGTTACCAGAGTATATTTACGTAACTACATAATATAAAATGAAGGCTACATTTGACAATTAGATGCTTAATGAATGCGTCCTCTATATCCGTATTCAAGGAGGTAATTCGCTTTCCAGTATTAATATAATAAATTTTAATTATCTTATTTAAAAAATTCAAGTTTAGGCTGGGGGCGGGGGGCGGCACCGTGGTCCCTTATCTTGAACCGCGCCTAAAACTAGTAGATGCTACAATGGGAAGCAAACGATTCGGAAACAAGAGATAATAAACTCATGAAAAATCGATCCAGCTTTGAGCAAATTGAGTCAGCTACTGCATCCATGGAAATGTTTTCGAACCATGCTTCAAGCCATCAAGGAGTCCCTGGAAACGAAATGGTCGATTAACTAGTTCGCGTCGGAATCGAAAAAAACACGTCACTCAACGAGAAGGACACTGAAGGAAATTACGAGTGTTAAGATCTACAACCCAGATCATGATTATAGTCGCATATGCTACGCATAATACTCGCACGCGTGAAGTCACTGATGCAGACACATGTGTCGTCATATGCGACGCGTATCGATCGCACGAATGATAGCTGATGCACGCGTGATAGTGAAATGAGACTCATCTAAATATTTATTAAAATATGTTAAATAAATAAAATAATATTTCAATACTAAATGACGTTTAATTATGTTAATTTCTGAACATAGAGGTTTGATTAAATATTTAAGTTAAATGAAATCTATCTTTCTAAGGCCGTAAATACTTTTTTTGAATATTGTGAATTAAAAGACACGAATAAAAAAATATTATAAAAGAATCTTATAATTCAATATGAGATTATATTAAACCTTTAAGATCGTTTTCTTTCTTTGTAAGGACGTAGATATAATTTTTTTAATATTATAAATAGTGAAACACGAATAAAAAAGATTAAAATATAATCTTAGGATTCATCATAAGTTTTTATAATAATCTTCTAAGGCATTTAAAAATAAACATTTTTCTTCTCCTGATTTTTCTTATATCGCTCGTTATTTGGCTTAAAGTTTTAATTTCTGTGTTTTATTTAAAATTTTGTGAATGCTATAACTCTCGTAATTTTTTTATCCAATAAAGTCATGAGGATAAATTGTTCGTATTTTCAAATACCCGTACAGAGAATTTTTAAATCTTGAAAAAAGTGGTCTCAACAATTTTCAAAAGGCGCTCACTGTTTAAATTTGTATCAAAAAAGCTGGTTAACAAACTCGTCCTTTCTTTTACGACCTACAAAAAGTGTGCCAAAGATTAATTTGATTTGTTCATTTTTTCAAGAGTTATGCTGTTTACGAACGGGCGTACGAACAGACAAACAGATGCCATCGTAAAAACTTGATTTTCGGATTCAGGGGGTCCCAAAACGTTCAAATCCGTTGACAAACTGTACTGTCAAATTTCAGACAATTCTAATACTTTCCAAATAATTTATGAGAATAATTTACGAATTTAATGTAACATATATGTTTCAAAATTTGCTCAGAATATTATTTTAAAAGAAGCATTAAGAAAATTATTTCGAATTTTAAATTGAGATTTTCTATAGATATGCAATTTTCTTGTTTCTGGATTCGAAGAATAAATAAAAAAAATGTGCAGAAAACCAAATATTATTAAAATATACAAAATTTGTTATTCTTATTCTTACAAAAGTGTAACAATTTTCCCTGATAGGAGATGTTTTTTTGTATTGGTAATATATAATTAATAATACAATTATATTATACAATTGATTTTTTTGTTTATCATTATATATAACCTCAAAATTCGCGGAATTAAAAACTCTCAAGAAAAGTGGGATAAAACATATGCAGTTTATATTGGAAAGACAAAATCTTAAGTCCCTAAAAAGTAACTCAACTTTTAATAGAGAAAGAATAACTTACAATTTGGATGGTACTCCAAGAATATAATTTCCTCTAACAGAAGAAGATTTTTGAATTGATGATATATAATACAACTGTATTATTTTATATAGCTAATGTTTTTTTTTTAATTTGTAATTGCAAAACCTTTTTTTGACATGTGCAACCTAACCTAGAAATTCGGAGGATTGAAAACGCAGAAAAAAGGGGAAAAGTATACGCAGTTTTTATTGGAGAAATTAAATAATAAGTCACTTAAAACTGAATACTTTTACATGAGAAAGAATAACTTACAATTTCGCTAGTACAAACTAAGGATATCTGCGATATTTTCTAAAGACTGCAAGCACAATGTGAGAATGGGATAAGGCCTGAGCACAATGGAGACCCGAACCCGAAACCTGAACCCAAATATTACTCTGTCCTTTTTTACCGCAGCCTTATCTCTGTCTAGCGGGCTTGTACTAATTCGAACGTGGACTTGAACTGAAATCTTGCAACGCACAATAAAACTCAAACCTGAATAATGTACAAGGAGCACATAACATACAAATTATCAACTCCTGTCACAACGCAATGCGATATGTGATGTACTCAGATGTACATTTGGCGGCCGGCGGTGAGTTATTTGAGGTTAGTTTCAGCAGAAATGAGGTATCAATCTCTTTAATTATTAAGTTAATGTAAGAAATATATGATAGATGAATCTATGTGTGGTTTGCCGGTGTTTATCCCAGGCTTATCCCTCCGAAAACTTTAGAACTGAACCTGAAGTAACGCACCATGAAAACTCGAACCCGAACGCGTTCGAGTTCAGGTTTCGGTTACGGGTCTCGATTGTGCTCAGGCCTATACGGTCTATTGTTTTCCCCCTCAACAATCAACGGAGTGAAGTTAGCTGGTGATTAAAGTGAAAATACCTAATTGACAGAGAAACAGAAAAGAAACCGCAAAGATTGAAAGAGAGGGAAAATGAAATCGCGCGCGATTCAAATAAATTTTTATTTTGTTGACTTTTTGATTGTTAAAAATATCGTAATATAAGTACTAATAATAGAGTGGGACGATGGTCGTGGGGGCTGAAGCGCAGGCTTTGGACCCACTCTGCCGGCTTGCGTGTTCGATTCCCGCCTCGCACTCTGGAAGAGCCTCGGTGGCCCATGCGGTGAACACTAGCCTAGCAAGGGAGTTGTT